>PISW01008219.1:0-76866 GCA_004023785.1 Mungos mungo
TCCTGGGGCTGCTGTCCGCGGGGGCCTGGGGGTCTCCCCTCCGGGTCCTGGGGCTGCTGTCCGCGGGGGCCTGGGGGTCTCCCCTCCGGGTCCTGGGGCTGCTGTCCGCGGGGGCCTGGGGGTCTCCCCTCCGGGTCCTGGGGCTGCTGTCCGCGGGGGCCTGGGGTCTCCTGGGGCTGCTGTCCGCGGGGGCCTGGGGGTCTGGCCAGTCCTGCCCGCGTGGTGGCTGTGGCCTTCCCGCTCGGCTCCGCTTGTCCTGGAGTGGGAGTGATGATGGCATCCCGGGTGCCTGCCTGGCCTCGGGGGCGCCGGCCTTGCCCAGGGAGACGGGGTCCCCGGGAGCCTGAAAGCCCTTTGGGGGCCTTGCTGCTGTCAGATGTCCCCTGCGGCTGGGCTGCGGGAAGGCCGGTCAGCGTTGAGAGAGGCTTCTTGTCCTTGGGGTGGGAGGTCTCGGCGCCCCAGTCCTGGCAGCACTCCGACCCGGGGCTTGCTCGACTACAAGGCCTCAGCCATCTTGTCTGGAGACAGCGATCATGGTGGTTTTCAGTTTAGGCGGCGGGGCTCCTCCTCCGGCACTGTTGACATTTGCTCCGGAAGATCCTTCGGGGGGCGGGGGCTGTCGCAGGCTGTGATGTCAGCATTGGCCTTGGCGCCCCTACATGCCAGCAATGTCTGCCTCCAGCATCTCCCAACACCGCCCAGTGTCCCCTGGGAGCAGCGTGGGGTTCAGAGCCTGGGCTGGGGGGTAAGTGTTGGAGGTGTGGGGCAGGTGAGCACCCTGAGGCCCCCAGAGCACCTGGCAGGGAGAAGCCCCAGGCTGGCCCCCCTGTGAGGGGCCGGCTGAGCACTGTGGGTACTGTTGGGGGGACGGCCGCGGTCGGTGGGGAGGACGGGCCCAGTGCACAGTCGGCGGAGCCGGTGGCCTGTTGCCCTGGCCCTCTGAGACCTGAGGGCGGGGGGCCATCACCTTCTGCGGGGGCAGCAACCCCACGAGAGGCCTTGGTGCTCCCAGGAGACGAGTGGGGGGAGGTGCGGCTGTTCCAGAGCTCTGGGCTTGTGGGGACGGCTGGCCGAGGCTGCGTGGTCCCTGCACCGTGTCTAGCTTGGGACCCAGGGACATCCGGGTCAGACCCCCAGGTCTTACGGAGAGGAGGCCCTCGGTCGTGGGCCCGGGCCATGGGACTGTGCTGAAGCCGAAGGTGGCCGCAGCCCTGGGGCGGGACTTGGGCCTGTGTCCGGAGCCGGCCCTGCCCACCCGGGCCCGGTCCCCCCAGCAGTGCCCACCCAGCCCGCTTTGTTGCCGGTGTCCAGTGTCGTTTCATGTGGCGTGGGGACAGCTCGGCTGTTCACACCGGGGACCGGCTTGTGTCCAGGAGCACCAGCAGGCGTCAGACCACAATCGTCCTGCATTTGTGCCAGCCTGGGCACCATGGCCTGCCTGTACCTTCTGTGCCCAGTCTGCCAGACCGAGCCCACCTCCCAGGGGTCCGTCGGGGTCAGGCTCTGTGGTCTGCAAGGCTCAGGGGTCACATGCTCTGGGCAGGCGAGGGGGAGATCAGTCTGTCCCTACACTACTTACTGCTGGCCTGCCCAGGGGCCTGCCCACTGCCCCCTCCCCAGGGCCAGGGCCTGGCCACAGCGCTGAGAGGGACCCAGTTAGGGCCCTGTGCACACGCGGGGTGCTCACGGGGACAGGGGCCCAGGCTTGAGTGGGACTATGCAGATGGAGGCAGGAGGGGGCCTCCCGAGGGGGCCGGGGGTCAGGCAGGGTTGGTCACAGACCTGCGGAATAGGTTTCCTGGGGGGTGGGGGTAGGGAGGGTGCCTCTGCGGGGGCAGTGGGTTCACAGCCCCATGGCTCCTGGGCGTGGGGCTGAGCTGTGGATAGGCCTCGTGGCACCCCGGGGTCCAGCAGGAGGCGGGTGCCCCCAAGAGGACAGGGCTAGCCCTCTGCTCTGCCCACTCCCACCTCTCGCCTGGATCAGCTGCGCCGGGGCGGGGGTGGGGGCCCAGTGCCGGGATGTGGTGTGGCCCCGAGGCTCAGCTGAGGAGCCACGGGAAGGCAGATATGGCCCCAGGAAGTGGCCCTTGGACACGGAGCTCACGGAGCCACTGAGGTGACCCTGCAGTGGGGGGGGGGGGGTCGGCCTCAGAGCCCGGGACAGAGCGCGTGCCGGTAAGTGGTCACTGCCGCTCGGCCTTGCAGTAACCTTTCTTATGTGTGGACTCCTTCTCGGGATAGCCTTTCTTCAGAGTGGCTGGATGGGTGTGCAGGGGTGAGGTGTTGGGGTCCTCAAGTTGAGCCGATCTACTAAGTGTGCAGGGGCACTATGTCAAAATTTGGCCAACTTAGCAGGTACGCAGGGGTGAGGTGTCGGGGTCCTGGAGCTGGGTCTGTCTGACAGGTGCGCAGGGGTGAGGTGTCGGGGTCCTGGAGCTGGGCCCATCTGACAGGTGCGCAGGGGTGAGGTGTCGGGGTCCTGGAGCTGGGCCCATCTGACAGGTGCGCAGGGGTGAGGTGTCGGGGTCCTAGAGCTGGGCCCATCTGACAGGTGCACAGGGGTGAGGTATCAGGGTCCTGGAGCTGGGCCCGTCTGACAGGTGTGCAGGGGTGAGGTGTCGGGGTCCTGGAGCTGGGCCCGTCTGACAGGTGCGCAGGGGTGAGGTGTTGGGGTCCTGGAGCTGGGCCCGTCTGACAGGTGTGTAGGGGTGCCGCGTCGTGCTTGGGTCCCGCTTCCCTGTGAGTGATCCGCTGTGCGTCTCTCCAGGACTGTATTTGCCGTCCGTGACTGTCCCCTGCAGTGCCCATGGAGACGTGTCCTCTGTTGGGAACACGTGGGTGGCTTGTCTTCTGACCGGAGAGCTTGGATCACGTTCTGGACACGAGTCCTTGGTCACTGCCGCTCAGGCGAAGACTGCGTCCGTGCTGAGCCGTCTGGCGGGGCCGACAGGTTTTCACTTTGGGTGAAGTCTGGAAACCCCTGAGGGACCTGTGGCCCAGAGACCCACGCCGTCTTCTAGAACTTGGTGGCTTTGGCTTCGGCTTTAGGTTTTGGACTCCATTTCCGTGTCGGGCGTGGGCTGTGGGCTGAGGCTCCTTGTGCACGGAGCCCCCAGGTGCCTGCAGGTACCCGCGCCTCCCAGCGGCCGCTGCACGGGGGGTTCAGAGCCTCTGGTACCAACAGGCCTTGACTCCCTCTGTCCACCTGCCGGAGACCAAAGGCGGGTGCTGGAGGCGCAGCGGACCTAGCGGGGGGCCTCCCTGTCACTCTGCCACCACGTGGCCCCCGACTTGGAGGCCCAGCAGCCCTGATGGCGCTGGTCCTGGATTTTGACCATGGCAACATCACGGGCGAGTGTGCACGTGCGTGTGCATCTTTGCTCACACAGGTCGGCCTGTGTGTCTCAGGATCAGGCACCTGCGTGCAGAGAGGGAACATGGAGGGCGGGGGCCTGGGGGGCTGGCCTCTGTCCCTGGTGGAGAGAAGTGGGTCACGCTGAAGGTGTGGGTCCTCTTGGATGTGAGCGTGTGGGTGGGGGCCAGCGATGGTGGCGCTGGTTGCCGGCTCTGCCTGCCATGGGCGCTCGCCAGGCCCCTTCCTCGTCTGGGGTACCCAGGGGACCAGACTAGCCTGCCTACCCCCGCTCCTTCGCATGTGACAGTGCTCTGTGTATCCATTCCACGCTGTCCCCAAGGGCACTGGGAGGACACCCTGACCTTCCTGGGGCCGCTATGGGGTGGCAGGATCACAGCTCTGGGCCGGGACTTGACCCTGGGCTCCTCTGACACCACAGGGCCCCCCAACACCCCCCAGTACCCAGATGGCCATGAAGCCAGGGCCTGCTGGTGAGGGGTGGGTGTGGGCTGGGCGGGGATGGCATTTGGGGGAAGAGCTTCCTGCCCCTCCCCCTAGTCTTGGCCCCTGGTGGAGAGGGAGCACCGTCCAGGCAGAGTGGGGCACAGGGCCCCAGGCGGCTCAAGCCCCCGCCCCCCAGTTTGCCCCAGGAGAGACTCCCACCCAGATTTGACTCTGGAATGTTCCGCGTGTGGCTGAGGAGTGGCTGGTGTAGGACCAGGGCAGCAGGCGACATGTCGGCGCAGAGGCCGGGGCAGTCCTGTTCTTCTCCGGTATTTGCGCAGGAACAAAGCAAAAAACTGGGACAGAAATTGGGAGTCTGGGGCGTCAGAGACTCCGGGCTGGGGGCCTCCAGAGGTCCCTCCGGGGCTGCAGCAGGGAGGGAGCGTGGGTGGGGGTGGCGAGGCCCAGGGCACAGGGCGGAGGAGGGGGTCTGTGCCGGGGGCCCCAAGAGGCAGGGCCGTTTCCCATCGGGTCTGGACTTGCGTCCCTAGTGGTGGCACAGTGCCTGGCGTGGGACAGATGGTGGTGGTGGGAACACGCCGGCATGCGTGGCCTGGTGTTGCTCTGGGCCCATCGAGAGCCTTCAGATCCCTGAGGCCCTGACACCAGGGAGGGCCAAGGCACCAGCTTGCCAAGATGCCCCTTGCCCAGCAGGTGCCCCCCAGAACCCCTGCGGCCAGGCGATGGTGACCAGGAGGGGCGTGGCATTGCCCCGCGGGAAGCCTGGAAACAGTCGGACCGTCGTGTCTCCTGGACTGGACGTCCTTCCCCCCAAACCTGCCAGGAGGTGTGGGTGGTGGGGTGGGCGGCCTGAGGTCACGGGGCAGCGGGAGACGGGCAGGGGCTGCAGCCGCTGCTCTGGCTCGGGCACCCCCTGACTGGGAGCCCCATCACCGCACCCCACTCTGAGCTCCGCAAACAGGCCCCGGCGGCCAGGTGACGGGTCCCAGAGCACCGCCAGATGTCGGGGTGTCTGTTTGCCCATTGTCACTGTTTGCCCAGCGGGGGTGCCCTAGGGGAGGCTGGGCAGCCAGGCCGAGGCCTCTGGAACTTCTAGGATGCGATTGATGCCCCACTGGGGCTCTGTCTCCGCCCTGGCCAACGGCCCTGTGTCGGGTGTGAGGGGCGCAGGGCGGCCAGAGGCAAGCTCCGGGACAGAGGGCCTCGGGGCGCGGGCTGAGCCTGGGGCTGTCCGGGGTTGGCAGGAGGGGGAGGCGGGGGCCCAGAGGCCGTTGCGGCCCTGGGCTGGCTCTCCATCAAGGCGGTGGCGGTCAGCCTGCCCGTGGTGGACCCGACTGCGCCGGGCACTCGAGACCGGAGCGTCCCCTGGCCCTGCCTGAGCCTTGTCACAGACGCGGAAAGCCAGGCCCGGGCGCCCCGGCGGGCGAGGGGCACAGCCAGATGGGGGCCAGGTGCCAGGCCTCGGAGGCGGCCGCTGTGTGTGTGTTTCAGAACATGTTTTGTTGTGGTCACCTAACCCGTGCCAGCGCGCTGCCACCTGTGTTCCTACTTCCCGCGCCCTTCGTGTCCTGCGCAGGAGACCCCGTCCCACCTCCAGGGAGCTGCCCGCAGTCCTTCCCAGGCCCGCCGATCACCGACCCGCCGTCTGTCTGTCTGGATTGTGCTCCGGGCGCTTGATGTGGGCAGACCCTGCGGGGTGTGGGCCGCCGCCTCACCTACCGGCACGTCGGCTCCATCCACCGCGACAGGTGTCTGCCTTTCAGTGCTCCCTTGTGAGGACGGGGACGTTTGTTGATCTGTCCTTCTGTCCCCGGGCGCGTGGGCCGTCGTGAGCAGCGTAGCCCTGAACCTGTGTTCAGGTTTCTGTTTGAACTCCTATTTCTGGTTCTTTGGTGTCTGCACGCTGGGATGGGTTCCCGGTCACGTGGCCGTGGCCCTCCCTCCTCCCCCTCCCGCTACCTGCCCGCCGCCCCCCAAGCTCTGGCTCTGGATGGAGTCGCTTCTGCGCCCCCTCCTCGCCCACCTGGAGCCCATCATGCTGGGTGCCCAGGCTCTCCCGGGGTCCAGCTCCTCCCCCTGCCTGGAGAGCCCCCACTTCCATCCATGAAGCTGCTCCTGGGCCCCTGTTTGTAGTGCCCGTTGGTACCAGGCCCCCAGCGTCCACCCGTGATGAGATCCAGCCCCCTGAAGCCGAAGCCCTACGAGTCCCCCCGACAGAATGTGCTCCAGCCCAGGACCCGGGGGAGGAGCCATCCTCCTGAAGGACCCCGCCCCCTCCGCCGGGGGGCGGGGACAGCAGCCTCCCAGCCCCGCCTCCCGCTGCGGCCAGAACTTCAAACTCTCACCTGCAGCCCCGCATCTTTCCTTCCTTCCCCTCGAAGCCAGACTCGGTGCCCCCTGGGGTCCCCGCAGGGCACAGGGTGCCGTCCTTCCCGACTCCGCTCCTGCTCGCAGCCTCACCTCTGCCGGAGACAGAGCACGACTGAACCTGCCCCTCTACCCCCCACCCCAGACTGCCTTTTCTCTCCTGCGAAGGGCCAGACGTCGGTGTGCGTGTAGACCGGCTTGGGGCCTGCAGTTCAGAGCGGGCTGAAAACAAGCTCAAGCGTCTGCTGCCGACGAGGAAGTCACAACGTCGGGAGCCG
Source organism: Mungos mungo (assembly GCA_004023785.1). Lineage (NCBI taxonomy): Eukaryota > Metazoa > Chordata > Mammalia > Carnivora > Herpestidae > Mungos > Mungos mungo. The sequence goes on from PISW01008219.1 coordinate 6,466, forward strand.
GGTCACGGAAACAAGATGGTGGCTGAAGCGTTTCGAGCGGCCGCAGCAGGCGAGCCGAGGCGCGGCCTCCCGGGCAGGGAATTGGGGCGAAGAGGGCAGTTTCGGTGGCGAAGGCAGTTCAACGCCTAGTGGAGCCGCTGGTGCCCTGGGAGCAGCTCTGCCGTCTCCAGCGTCGCCGGGGCGGCTGCGGACCTGACGCCAGAATCCGGCTGTAAACCAGGATTCCCTGATTTTCGCCTGCGTGTAAAGCCAGTTACGAGTTTACTTAGTAACAAGTTGGAAGAAGGGACGTCTGCGGGGATGGGTGGAGCGGGACCCCACGGGGGCGGCCGGTCCGCACGCCCAGGGTGTGAACTCTCCTTCTAGACAAGACCCAAGTCCGCCTGGGAGCTCGGAGTTCATGCTCACCACGGCCAAGACGCAGAAGTGAGAGGCAAGAACAGAAAATAAAATACCAAGAAGCAGAGAAACCGAACGGACAATTCCTGAGCAGACTCTCTCTCTCTCTCTCTTTACGGAGAAAGATGACCCGCGTCTCATAATCCCAATCAAGGAGAAACGGCAACCGTATAATTAAAAATTAGACACCGAGAAGGCTCTTTAGCAACAGGCTGAGGAGAGGTTTTAAATCTGACAGTGATTTGTAAATGCGTGTTCCAACCGATTTGGGAAACTCCATGAAACTGCGCTTATTTGGGGAAACGTTAAGCGGGAGCCCGGCAGGTAGGAGCGAGCTGGAAAGCCCACGAGGCGCCCCGGGAGGTGTGACACCTGCAGGGGGCCCTCCGTGAGGCAGCTGGGGTGCCGTGTGGCCGCTCACAGCCCAGCTTCCCTTCCCTGTGCCCGAACGTCCCGAGTGCGGGGTGAGGAACACAGGGAGGAACACTTCTCGCCTGGTTAGCCTGTGGCCGGGTGACCCGTGCCACCCAGGTCCTTCCCCGTCCAGCACGACCCTGTGGCCTCCGAGCAGCCGCCCGGCTCCGTTCGGAAGCGCAGGCTGACCCGCAGGCCTGGCGAGGACCCCCGATGCGGCCCTTGCAGACCAGCCCTGCGCAAGGCGGAGGTGGAGACTTAGGCATCAGACTACAGCGTGCCGAAGCCAAAAGCGTGGCAGGAGTGGCTGCCACACAACGTACGGGCGATGCCCTGAGCTCGGGAGAGAAGGGGGGTGGTCATGGGTGGGGACCCCCCCACCCTGGTGCATAAAGCTGGAGCAGCGGAGGGCTCGGTGCCCGGCCTCGGAGCATCGCCCTCGGCGGTGACAACGGGAAGACTCATCTTTGCTGGATGAAATGCACTGGCGCCGCCGCACCCGACTGATCAGAGCCAACACCCCCAGGAGGGGCCGGACCCACCACAAGACCCCCGTGGTCATCCTTGGCGAGCCGAGTTCTTACCAGAGACCTAGAACCTGAACTCGCTCAGGAGGACACACCAGGCGAACCCGGGTGGTGACCCTCCACGCGGTAACTGGCCTGCACTCTGCAAACGTCAAGGTCGAAACCCCTCGGAGAGACTACAGCGGGGTTCAGAAAGGGGAGGGGCGTGAGCTGGGCCGGGTGGGCGCTGGCCCGTTGGACCGAGTGGCCTGTGCGTGTTTCCTTCCCCGACTCTCACACCAGTCCTGTGGCCACTGACCCAGTGTCCTCCTTCCTGAGATGTGGGCGGGGAAGTATTTGGCAGAAGGCAGATCTACCCCCAGATGCTTCCGGAGAACCTGAAGGAGGGGGAGGAGGAGGGGGGAGCGGGAGGGCGCAGGGCAGGAAAGGGGGCAGCGTGAGCGCTGCCGAGTCTGGGCAAAGGGTATTTGGGAGTTTCTCCCGCCGTTCTTGCCACTGTTCTGTACGTTTGAGATTAAACTGATAAATAAAGAGTTACCAGAAATTACCACGACCGCTCTGGGCGTCCCTCCTGACCACGACGGGGGCGCTCACGCCTCCCAAATGTACTGACGCTCAGCGGAAGCACATGATTATTTCCGCAGCTGCTGACAAGGCCTCTAGTTACCTCCTCGAGAAGTAAGAAGCGTTTTTAGAAGATCGGCTTTTCTGATTATAAAATTCAGAGACGTTGTGCACAGACCATTTGGAAATTTCATTTACTTACTTATATGTAAGGTTTAATAGGTGGAGGCAGAGATGGGAGGACAAAGAGACCACGTTATGGAGTCAAGAAGGCCTTTCTTGGAGTCTGCGATTCCCGGGCGAGGTTCCGTGACTCTGGAGCAGGGAGTCAGGGAAGTCGCGCCTGGTATGGGAGAGCAAGGTGTTTTATGGGTGCAAAAGTTCTGGGTTTGAGCCCAGGTGGGCCGATAGCCACACAGGGTCATCTTTGGACGGTGGCAGGATTCAATTGGCCGTTCACTTTGGTGGGGAGGGGGATGCTGGAACTCCATGGTGAGGCGTTACAGTTTGAGACAGTCCAGATTGAGAGTGGGGCTCCCCCCCCCCACTCCCCCACTGGTCTTTCCCCGGGGCAGGTCACGTGTGCATGTGCGCGTGGGTGCGTGCCCACTGTGCTCTTGGGGTGCATGAGAGAGTGCGTGTCCTCGGTGCATCGGTGGGGAGGGGAGGGGCCCGGGCCAGCTCGGCCCCTGTTTGTGCCTTAGTCTCTTACTCCATGAAATGGGGACAGCGTGAGCCCTTGCCTGGCGCGGCTGCTGGAGGTGAGGCGGCCTCTTGGGAACACACTGTAATGAGCGCCTGCGCAGAGGAAGCCCTCGGTGCGTGGGTGTCGCGTGTATATTTATGTCAACATTCAATGCCGGAAGCCCGCTCCGGCTGGTCCAGGGCTCCCTGAACGGGTAGCGGCGGACGGGAAAGAGAGATTCACGCAGTTTCTTTCTTGGTCCAGCCTGGCATCATCATCTTCTATCATCTCCTATCTCCTCCTCTCCAGGTTTTGAACCTTTATTTATAGACTTATAATATCAAAATGAGAGTTTTTACAAATAATTCTCAGTGATAAAGATACTTTGAGGGGCACCTGGGTGGCTCAGTTGGTTAAGCGGCCGGCTTCGGCTCAGGTCATGATCTCACGGTTCGTGGGTTCGAGCCCTGCATCGGGCTCTGTGCTGACAGCTCAGAGCCTGGAGCCTGTCTTCAGATTCTGTGTCTCCCTCTTTCTCTGACCCTTCCCTGCTCACACTGCCTCTCTCTCTCTCTCAAAAATAAATAAAAACAGTAAAAAAAATTTTTTTTAAAAGATGCTTTGAAAAGGGTGCAGAAGCAGGTTTTCCAGAGGCATTTCTTCAGAACTATTCTAATTACATGAGATAACTTACACATCATAGGACGACAGGATGTTCTCAGTGAAAAGCAGAGAACATACATTTGTTTGAACCGGAAGTGAATCTTACAACTAAGAAGAGAGCAGGATGTTTTCAGTGAGAAGCAGACAGCGAACACATTGGTTTATAATGATGACGCTAAGACTCAGGCAGAAACAGGGCTAGGAGGCATTCTGTCTGGCTCACAGGACGAAGAATACATTCACGATGGTTAGTAAGTAAACCTTTTGTCAACCTGGTTCTTTGATGTTGGAGGTGTAAGCGCCATAGGCCCCTAGACCAGCCGGCCTTTGCATAGGAGTTTAAGTTGTAACTACTCTGACCCATCCTCGCAGTGGGCACCAATTAGCATAGGTATGCTCAGTAGCTTAGGTCCGACTCTTGTTTGTTTCTATTTCCTAAGTTAGGCCTTTTCTCCGGGCCAGGGCAAACATTATGCTTGTGTTCTTTAACCCCCTTCATTATCCATGCCTTACGTTTGTGAGGCTCATTAGAAAAGCCTTTGGACAAACACCTGCGGTGCCTTGTTTAACTTCCTCTTCATAGAGGTGGGAAATGCCTCCTCCCATGAGGTTTCTGGGGAATATCGGCCTGATTTGGAACATTGTGAGGCCTAGTCAATAGCAACAGGCTTAATTTTACATGAGCAGTGGAAGGAGATGCCAGCTTCCGTCCCCTGTGGCAGGAGCCGTGCCCGTCTGCCATTTCCGTACTGGGACCCTGTCACCCAGCGAGGCCGGTGCGGCCCCTAGCAGTTCGATAAAACGGGGCCGGTGCTAAGCCGCTCACTTCTGTCTTTTCATCGCTGGGGTCTGGGCAGATGTTTCCCACGTTCTTCCACATGTGACGTTTCGAGTCTGCCCGGTGGTTCTGCTGGGGGCCGGCAGGACGCAGCTCGCCTCTCCCCCCCCCCCCCCCCGAGGGCCGGGTGATTTCCTCCTTTACTCTTCTGAGGTTGTGATGCAAATCCTGGTATATCCATTTTTGCCTGGAACCCGATTATTTCCTGGCAGGAGATCACCAGCGGGACCAAGGGTTCCCATGTGTTTACAGCTCTGACACCTTCCGCCAAACTGCCTTCCGGGAAGCTTTTCCCGGCTTGACCTCCCTCCCGGAGTGGGGACAGCACTCAGGGTTCCCCCCTCCCTGAAGCTGGGTATTATCTTAAAAACACTTTGCCCTTTCGATGAGGCAAAAATAGCACGTTGCTGTTTGTGGTGAGGGGGAGGAGCGCCTCCGTGTTTATCGTTTGTAGCGGTGGAGTCGGCTGCCCGCGGTGCACCTGTGATGCCCAGGGCTGTCCTCCAGGTTCTGGGGGGACTGAGCGAGTGAGGAAGGATGGCCGTCCTCCAGGACACGACATCCCAGAGAGCAGACAGGGACGCGAGCAAACAGCAAAGGCATTTGGCAGCAAGCGCTTGAGGAGGCGCCAGGCAGGGAGGGGGGACAGAGAGCATGATGGGTGCCCACCTGGGGGTGGTCCGGGACGGCCCCTCAGACCGGGTGGTGGTCGAGCAGAGACCCGAAGAAATGGGCCGAGCCCACTTGTGAAGGAGGAGTGTGTGGCCAGAGGAGACAGCATGTGCAAAGGCCCTGTGGCACCGTGCACCTGGTGCATGTGAGGAGCAGCGAGGGTGGGGGCCGGAGGGTGGGCCTGGGCTGTGACTCTGGGAGCAGCAGGGGACGCCACGGGGCTGGCGTGACGAGTGCTGAGATCTGTCCTCTCCACTTCTGTACTTTTTTAGTTTTTACCTTTCATTTTGAAATAAATGTAGACTTTACAGTAAAGCTTCCCAACAGTACAGAGCGCTCCCATAGGCTCCTGCCTCAGTTTCCCCTACTGCAAACATCTTCCTGAGCCGTACCCAACTGATCAAGGCTAACAACCCTGGGACGTGTTAGACACGTTGCTGAAAACCGGGGAACCGACACTGGTGTGTTCCTACCAACAAGGCTGCGGGCCGTGTCGAATCTCCGGGGGTTTTCCCACTAACGTCCTTCTGCCCCGGATCCCCAGGCTGCGTTCAGAGGTCTCCCGCGTGCCCTGGCTTTGCCCGTTTTCGTGATCCGCTTTTGATAAGCTGCTGTGCAGACAGTCCACGTGCGTGGTGATTAGGTCGAGGCTGTGCCTCTCCGGCGGGAGCAGCGTGGTCCTGCGCGGTGGCCCGTGCCCGGGGCGCGTGACGTCGGTGCGTCGTCTTCCTGGTGATTTTGACCTTGACCCCTCGGGGAGGGGCGTGCCTCTCAGGCTCCCTGCCGCAACCTCTGTCGTTAATAAGCATCTCGAGGAAGGTACTTGGGTGCCTGGCAAATGTCTCTCCTCCCCAGACTCCGCCCGCCGAGTCCAGCGCCCGCGGCAGCTCTGGTCTGCGCGGCTCCTTCCGGGGCATTCGTCTGACGGGGATTTTCTGTCCCCACTTTCCTTCCCTGCTTATTAACCGGAATTCATCCACAGGGAATTTATTATCTATTTGGGGGTTTGTTTATATCCGTGTGGCCTCGTGGATACTGATTTGACTTATGGGTGATCGTCCAATACGACCACTACTGATTTCATGGCTCAAACTGCCCAGCGTTGGGCACTGGGAGGTCCCTCGGGTCAGCCTCCAGGCTCTTCCAGCACGGCCCGTGTCCGCGGAGCGCAGGGCCTCACTGTGCCCCCCCCCCCAGGCATGCCGTGTCCCCTGTCGGGTCACCCGCATCGTGGCCGGTGTCGGAGTGCCTGCCTCATCAGGGCTGGGGGCCAGTCCACATCCATCCGTCGGTGGACACAGGGCTTCCGTTTTTGACTCTTAGGAGTCATACTGCTGTGACCATGACCACGTGGTTGCCTCCTGGAGACCCTACTTTCAATTCTCTGGGGGACGTTCCCAGAAGCGGGATTGCTGGGTCAACTGGTGGTTCTGTTTGTCGTTTTTCTGAGGGGCTGCCGTGCGGTCTCCCGCGGCGGCCGTGTCCCGTCCCCCCCGTCAGCGCGCGAGGCCTCGCGCTTCTCCGCAGTCTCGTCGGCCCTCGGTCTCTCTTGCCGCCTGGCGATCGGCATTCTGACAGGCGAGTCTTCGTGTGTCTTTCCCCGATGGCCGGTGACGTCGATGTGTCATTTGCAAGTATTTTCTCCTGTTCCCAAGGTGACCAGTGGCTTCCTCGGCCGCGCGGACGTGGCCCTGTTGGTTTGGTTTGGCGTTTACGGGCTTTGCTTTTGGTGTCAGACCCACAAACCGTCGCCGTGGCCGGTGTCGGGAGCTCGTGCCATCACGTCTTTAATCCCTGGGGATTGACTCGCTTGTAGGTGGGAGACGGGTCTGGTGTCCCTGCTCTGCCCTCGGCTTCCCGTGTCGGGCACCGTCTGCCCAAGAGGCTGTTCTTTCCCTCTGGAGCGCTCTTGGCTCCTCTGTTATAAGCCAGTTACCGCCGTGCGGGCTTATTTCTGGGCTCTCTCCTGCCCACCGACCCCGTGTCTGTCCCCACGCCAGCGCCACGCTGCTTCGGCGCCTAGAGCTGCGTGACAGAGTCGGCGGTCAGCTCTGCTCTCCTTCCCCAAGGTTGCTTGGCTCTTTGGGGTCCTCTGTGGTCCCACACGTTTGAGGATTGTTTTTTCTATTTCTGTGCAGAATGGTACTGGGGCCTTGGTAGGGAGCGCAGGGACTCCGCAGCTCGCTCTGGGGAGCGTGGCCGTCGTCTTCCAGTCCGTGAGCCTGGGAGGCCTCTCCCCTTACTTGTCTCGTATTTCTTTCATCAGTGTCTTCCGGTTTTCAGTGTCCAGCTCTCTTACCGCCTTGCGTAAATGTATTCCTCAGTATTTTATTCTTCTCTCTTTTTTCTTTTATAGTTTATTGTCAAGTTGGTTTTCATATAACACCCAGTGCTCCTCCCCACAATATTTTTTTATTTTTTAAAAGTGTTCATGTATGTTGAGAAAGAGAGAGAGAGTGTGAGTGGGGAAGGGACGGGGGTGGGGGGAGGAACCCCAAGCAGGCTCCACGCTGTCAGCACAGAGCTGGAATGGGCTCGAATTCATCAATAGTGAGGTCATGACCCGAGTCAGATGCCCAACCAACTGAACCACCCAGGTGCCCTCAGGGATTTTTTAAATGTTTATTTATTTACTTTTGGGGGGGGGCAGAGAGGGAGGGAGAATCCCAAGCAGACTCCACGCTGTCAGCATAGAGCCTGACGTGGGGCTCGGACTCCCGAATCGTGAGACGGTGACCTGAGCCGAAACCAAGGTGAGAGGCTTACCTGGCTGAGCCCCCCGGGCGCCCTGGGGTCATCTTCCCAGGTTCTTGTTCTGATACTTCAGTATTCATGTGTAGAAACACAGCTGGTTTTGTATGTCGGTTTCATATCCTGCAACTTAACTGAGATTGTTTATTCTAACGGTGGTTTGGTGGAGTCTAGTGTTTTCTATCCCTAATATCACGTTGTCGCAAATGGAAACAACTTTGTTTCTTCTGGTTTGGATGCCTTTTCTTTTTCTTGCCTCGTTGCTCAGGCTGGGACTTCAGTCCTTGTGTTCGGTGGGACTGAGTGAGGGCGGTGGGCCTCCCTGTCCTGTGCGGACCTTAGAGGAAAAGCCTTTCACTGCTCACGGTTCAGGGGACGTCAGCCCCGGGCTGGTCGTGTGTGGTCATTAGGCTGTCCGAGTGTGTGCCCTCCACACGCGATTTGTTGAGTCTTTGCCGTGAGAGGATCTGAATTTTGTCAGACGCTTCGTCTGCATCTGTGTCCGTCAGGGATGTCAGCTGTGACCCTCTTTCCTTGTCACGTCCTTGTCTGGCTTTGGTGTCAGAGCAGCGCTGACCTCAGGGAGCACCTGTGGGAGTGCTCCCTCCTCTTCTGCTGTTTGGAAGAGTTTAAGAAGGGTTGGTGTTAATTCACAAGACGTTTGGTGAATTCACCAGTGTAGCCATCTGGCCCTGGACTTTTCATTGGGAAATTTCTTTCTTCTTTTTTTTTTTTTTTACCTTTTTATGCTTTTTATTTATTTATTTATTATAATAGTTTATTGTCAAGTTGGTTTCCATATAACACCCAGTGCCCCTCCATGACCATCACCCCCTTCCCCTCCTCCCCCTCCCACTTCAGCCCTTGGTTCATTTTCAGTATTCAATAGTCTCTCATGATTTGTGTCCCTCTCTCTCCCCACTCTCTTTCCCTCTTCCCCTCCCCATGGTCCTCTGTTAGGTTTGTCCTGTTAGACCTATGAGTGCAAACATATGGTATCTGTCCTTCTCTGCCTGACTTATTTCGCTCAGCATGACACCCTCGAGGTCCATCCATGTTGCTACAAATGGCCAGATTTCATTCTTCCTCATTGCCATGGAGTCCTCCATTCTGTATATATACCAGATCTTCTTGATCCATTCGTCAGGTGACGGACATTTAGGCTCTTTCCATGTTTTGGCTATTGTTGACAGTGCCGCTATGAACATTGGGGTACATGTGCCCTTATGCATCAGCACTCCTGTATCCCTTGGGTAAATCCCCAGCAGTGCTATTGCTGGGTCATCGGGGAGTTCTATGGATAGTTTTTTGAGGAGCCTCCACACTGTTTTCCAGAGCGGCTGCACCAGTTTACATTCCCACCAACAGTGCAGGAGGGTGCCCGTCTCTCCACACCCTCGCCAGCATCTATAGTCTCTTGATTTGTTCATTTTAGCCGCTCTGACTGGTGTGAGGTGGTGTCTCAGTGTGGTTTTGATTTGTGTTTCCTGATGATGAGTGATGTTGAGCATTGTTTCATGTGCCTGTAGGCCATCTGGATGTCCTCTTTGGATAAGTGTCTGTTCATGGCTTCTGCCCATTTTTTGGTGTGGAGTTTGGTGAGCTCCTTGTACATTTTGGATACTAGCCTTTTATCTGATATGCCATTTGCAACTATCTCTTCCCATTCTGTCGGTTGCCTATTAGTTTTCTTGATTGTTTCCTTTGCAGTGCAGAAGCTTTTCATCTTGATGAGGTCCCAATAGTTCATTTTTGCTTTCATTTCCCTTGCCTTTGGGGATGTGTCGAGTAGGAAATTGCTGCGGCCATACATTTGTGGGCCCAGTTCTGGGTTCTCTATTCTATTCCATTGGTCTATGTGTCTGTTTTTGTGGCAATACCATACTGTCTTGATGATGACAGCTTTGTTGAAGAGGCTAAAGTCTAGGATTGTGATGCCTCCCGTTTTGGTTTTCTTCTTCAATATGACTTTGGCTATTCGGGGTCTTTTGTGGTTCCATACAAATTTGAGGATAGTTTGTTCTAGCTTTGAGAAGAATGTTGGTGCAATTTTGATGGGGATTGCATTGACTGTGTAGATTGCTTTGGGTAGTAGTGACATTTTCACAATGTTTATTCTTTTGATCCATGAACAGGGAATGTTTTTCCATTTCTTGGTGTCTTCTTCAATCTCTTTCATAAGTTTTCTATAGTTTTCATCATATAGGTCTTTTACATCCTTGGTTAGGTTTACTCCTAGGTATTTGATAGTTTTTCATGCAATCATGAATGGGATCAGTTTCTTGATTTCTCTTTCGGCTGCTTCATTTTTGGTGTATAGGAATGCAACTGATTTCTGTACACTGATTTTGTATCCTGCAACTTTACTGAATTCATTAATCAGTTCTAGAAGGCTTCTGGTGGAGTCTGCCGGGTTTTCCATGTAGAGTATCATGTCATCTGCGAAAAGTGAAAGTTTGACTTTTTCTTTGCCAGTTCTGATGCCTTTTATTTCCTTTTGTTGTCTGATTGCTGATGCTAGGACTTCCAGCACTATGTGAAACAGCAGTGGTGAGAATGGGCACCCCTGCCGTGTCCCTGATCTCAGGGGGAAAGCTCTCAGTTTTTCCCCATTGAATATAATATTAGCTGTGGGCTTTTTATAAACTGCTCTTATAATGTTTAGGTAAGTTCCTTCTATTCCGACTTTCTCAAGGGTTTTTATTAAGAAAGGGTGCTGTATTTTGTCAAATGCTTTTTCTGCATCTATCGACAGGATCATATGGTTTTTTTCTTTTCTTTTGTTAATGTGATGGATCACATTAATGGATTTGCAAATATTGAACCAGCCCTGTAACCCAGGAATGAATCCCACTTGATCATGATGGATAATTTTTTTATATGCTGTTGAATTCCATTTGCCAGTATCTTGTTGACTATGTTTGCATCTGTATTCATTGAGGATATTGGACTATAGTTCTCTTTTTTTGCTGGGTCTCTGTCTGGTTTGCGTATCAAGGTGATGCTGGCTTCGTAGAATGAGTTTGGAAGTTTTACTGCTATTTCTATTTTTTGGAATAGTTTGAGAAGAATGGGTATTAGCTCTGCTTTAAATGTCTGGTAGAATTCCCCTGGGAAGCCATCTGGCTCTGGGCTCTTATTCGTTGGGAGATTTTTGATAACAGATTTGATTTCTTCACTGGTTATGGGTCTGTTCATGCTTTCTAGCTCTTCCCATTTGAATTTTGGCAGTGCATGTTCATTTAGGAATTTGTCCATTTCTTCTGTGTTGTCCAGTTTGTTGGCATATAATTTTTCATAGTAATCTCTGATGATTGCTTGTATTTCTAAGGGACTGGTTGTAATAGATCCATTTTAATTCATGATTTTGTCTATCTGTGTGCTCTCTCTTTTCTTTCTGAGGAGCCTGGCTAGACATTTATCAATTTTGTTTATTTTTTCAAAGAACCAACTCTTGGTTTCATTGATCTGCTCGACTGTTCTTTTGGATTCTCTATTGTTTATTTCTGCCCTGATCTTTATGATTTCTTTTCTTCTGCTGGGTTTGGGGTGCTCTTGCTGCTTCCATTCTAGTTCCAGTAGGTGCTCTGTTAGAGTCTGAATTTGCGCTCTTTCTAGTTTGTTGAGATTGGCCTGGATTGCAATATACTTTCCTCTTAGGACTGCCTTTGCTGCATCCCAGAGAGTTTGGATTGTTGTATTTTCGTTTTCATTTGTTTCCATATATTTTAAATTTCTTCTCTAATTGCCTGATTAGTCCAATAATTCTTTAGTATGGTGGCTTTTAACCTCCACATTTTTGGAGGTTTTCCAGACTTTTTCCTGTGGTTAATTTCGAGTTTCATAGCATTGTGATCTGAAAGTGTGCATGGTATGATCTCTATTCATTTATACTTATGGAGGGCTGCTTTATGCCCCAGTATGTGATCTATCATGGAGAATGTGCCATGCGCATTCAAAAAGAAGGTGAATTTCCTATCTTCAGGATGCAGAGTTCTAAATATATCTATCAGTTCCATCTGTTCCAATGTGTCGTTCAGGTCCATTGTTTCCTTAGTGATTTTCTGTCTGGTTGGTCTATCCATTGCTGTCAGTGGGGTATTAAAGTCCCCTGCAATTATCACATTCTTATCAATAAGATTGTTTCTGTCTGTGTTTAATTGTTTTATGTATTTGGGTGCTCCCGAATTTGGCGCATAGATGTTTATAACTGTTAGCTCTTCCTGATGGAGAGACCCTGTAATTGTTATATAATGTCCTTCTTCATCTCTTGTTACTGCCTTTACTTTAAAGTCCAGTTTGTCTGGTATAAGTATGGCTACTCTGGCTTTCTTTTGGCTTCCAGTCACATGATAGATATTTCTCCATCCCTTTACTTTCAACCTGAACGTATCTTCAGGTCTAAAATGAGTCTCTTGTAGACAGCAAATAGATGGGTTTTGTTTTTTCATCCATTCTGCTACCCTGTGTCGTTTGGTTGGAGCATTCAGCCCATTTACATTCAGTGTTATTATTGAGAAATGTGGGTTTAGAGTCATTGTGTTCTCCCTAGGGTTCATGTTTATAGTGGTGTCTCTGGGACCTTGTATTGTTTGCAACGTTTCCCTCATAGAGTCCCTCTTAGGGTTTCTTGTAGGGCTGGTTTGGTGGTCATGAATTCTCTCAATTTTTGTTTATTTGGGAACACTTTTATCTCTCCTTCTATTTTGAGAGACAGGCTTGCTGGATAAAGGATTCTTGGCTGCATGTTTTTTCCATTCATCACATTGAAGATTTCCTGCCATTCCTTCCTGGCCTGCCAAGTTTCATTAGGTAGGTCTGTCACCACTCTGATAGGTTTCCCTTTGTATGTGAGGGCCCTTTTCTCCCTAGCTGCTTTCAAAATTCTCTCTTTATATTTTGCCAGTTTCACTCTGATATGTCGTGCCGAAGGTCGATTCAAATTACGTCTTAAGGAGGTTCTTTGTGCCTCTTGAATTTGAATGTCTATTTCTTCTCCCAGATTTGGGAAATTCTGTTATAATTTGGTCTAGTATCCCTTCAGGACCTTTCTCTCTGTCTTCCTCTTCAGGAATTCCTATGATACGAATGTTGTTCCATTTGATTGTATCACTCAGATCTCGAATTCTCCTTTCCTGCTCCTGGATCAATATCTCTCTTTTTTTCAGCTTCCTCTTTTGCTATAACTATATCTTCTAAGTCACCTGTTCTTCTCTCTGCCTCTTCAATCCTGGAGGTGGCTGCCTCCATTTTATTATTCACTTCATTTATAGCCTTTTTAAACTTGTCACACCTATTTTCAAAGTTCCTAGTCATTGTCTCAGTTGCTTCTTTGATGCTTTTTTCAACCCCAGCGATTAATTTTATGACAAGTTTTTAAAATTCTTGTTTAGGTATGTTGTTTAGGTCTGTTTTGAGCAGTTCTGGGGCTGTGACTTCTTCCTGGAGGGTCTTCAGGGGAGAGTTCCTTCGTTTTGTCATTTTGGCTAGTTTTCTGTCCCTTGTCAGTTTTAAAAAGCTTGTTGCGCACTGTGTACCTGTTAATATTTCTCTGTTAAAGGAGGCTTCTTGACTGTCTAGGGCCCATCGTTTCAGGAAATATTCTTTTAATGGTGTCTCAGTCTCTCTTGTTGTGCCTTTGAGTATTTTATTTCCCTACTCAGCAATATTTGGGACTCGCCGTATTGCACACTTTGGCTTATTTCTTGGTGTAGCCCTAAGAAGAAAACCAGACAGACACACACAGAGGGAACAGAAGCACACAAATGCACAGACAAATCAAACAAACAAACAAACAAATTAAAAGGAGGAAAGGAAGGAAATAAAAGGGAGAGGAAAGAGAAGAAAAGAAGAGAAGAAAATGTAAATAAAGGATGGCAGAGACAACAGAGGACAATGAACAGTCCAAAAGTGTATGGCCAGTTAAGGGGAGAAATAAGGATGAGATACGGGAGAATATATCTGGATTGCAAGAAAGAAAAAAAAAAAGGAGAAAGGAGAACGGAACATAAGGAGTAAAAATTAAAAAAAAATTTTAAGTAAAAAAAGGTAATAATAATAAAAAATAAGTACAAGAAAAAGAAAGAAAAAGAAAAAAAGAAAAAAAAAGCAGCAGATCCCCCCCCCCCCACCCGGCGGATAGGCATGGTTTGGTGTAGTGGGTCTCAGGGGCTGCTCTCAGAGGCCCTGCCTTGGTGGCTGCAGAGAGTAGAATGGCAGCGCCCCAAGCTCCGCTGGAACTAAGCCCTGCAGGCCACTCTAATTAGTACGATCTTGTGCCGCAGCTGAGCCAAGTTGTATTTTCCAGGCCAGCCTCGTTTCAAAATCCTAGTCCGTGCACTTTTATGCTACCACAGATGAGATGTACTTGCTTTCGCGGCTGGCGTATTAGCCAGGATCTCATAGTAGGAGGGATATGTTTCTCCTGGTGCCAGCCGAGATTCGCGCTTCCGCTGCCTGAGGCTAGGTGTGCAGCAGGAGGTGACGTGCACGCCCTTACAGGCGCCACCGCCAACTCCCAGCCCCCAGCCGGGATCACGCTTGCCTTGGGGGAGGGGTCATTTTCTCTTGGCGCAGGCTGGGCCTCGTGATGATGCTGCCGGAGGCGCTGGGCGCTGCCGGAAATGAGCTGTGCGCTCCTGCAGCCGAAGCGCACGTCCCTGCCTCCACCACTGCCAACTCTCTGCCGGATCGAGTAGAGGTGGAGGCTGTTTTCCCCTGTTGGCACCCGGAATTTGGGATTCACGTGGCCAATTCTGGAGGTGAGATGCGCCGTGGAAATGAGGTGCGTGCTCCCGCTCCCACAGCCGCGGCAGAAGTGCGTGCCCCTGGGGCCGCCGCCACGGCTGTTGACTCCCTGCTGGGATGGCGCAGGGCTGGAAGCTGTTTTTCCCCTTGTGCCACCCGGGGTTCGGGTTTGGGCTGCCCAGCGGTTATATATGGAGTGAGAGTTTTTCTCTCCGTGCGGGGTTAGATGTTCTTTATCTCTTTTCTAGAGACAGTACTATGAGCGTGTTCAGTTTCTCTGTCTTCCCTTCGTCTCTCAGGGGCTCTGCGCACTTGCCCCGTGTTGGGCTGGGGCTCCCACCTCCCCTGCCCGTCTCAGGCTGGCCTGTTTTCCAATCTCCCCAGTTTGCAGTCACTCACTCAGGCTTCTTTGAGGTTGCCTTCTTTCTGGAGTCCGTATTTTCTCCTTCCGCTCTTGCAGATGAGAGTAATGTCCTTCTCAGTTCAATAGATGGGGCTGACGGAGTTTACAGAGCTCCCTCCCTCTCCGCCATCTTGGCTCCTCCAAACCATGTCTTCTTGATCCACTCATCAGTTGATGGATATTTAGGCTCTTTCCATGATTTAACTATTGTTGAAAGTGCCGCTATGAACATTGGGGTACATGTGCCCCTATGCATCAGCACTCCTGTATCCCTTGGGTAAATCCCTAGCAGTGCTATTGCTGGGTCAGAGGGGAGTTCTACTGATAGTTTTTTTGAGGAACCTCCACACTGTTTTCCAGAGCGGCTGCACCAGTTTCCATTCCCACCAACAGTGTAGGAGGGTGCCTGTTTCTCCACAAATGTGGAGGTTAAAAACTACCCTACTAAAGAATGATTGGGCGATCCAGGCAATTAGGGAGGAAATTTAAAAATATATGGAAACAAATGAAAATGAGAATACAACAATCCAAACTCTCTGGGACGCAGCGAAGGCAGTCCTAAGAGGAAAGTTCATTGCAATCCAGGCCTATTTCAACAAACTAGAAAAAGCACAAACTCAAAACCTAACAGAGCACCTAAGGAAACTAGAAAGGAAGCAGCAAGAGCACCCCAAACCCAGCAGAAGAAAAGAAATAATAAAGATCAGAGCACATTTGAACAAGATGGAATCCACATAAATAATTCTTGGATCAATGAAACCAAGAGTTGGTTTTTTGAAAAAATAAACAAAATTGATCAACGTCTAGCCAGGCTCCTCAGAACGAAAAGAGAGAACACTCAGATAGACAAAATCATGAAAGAAAATGGATCTATTACAACAGATCCCTCAGAAATACCAGCAATCATCAGAGATTACTATGAAAAATTATATGCCAACAAACTGGACAGCACAGAAGAAATGGACACATTTCTAAACACACATGCACTGCCAAGATTCAAATGGGAAGAGATAGAAAATCTGAACAGACCCATAACCAGTGAAGAAATCGAATCAGTTATCAAAAATCTCCCAACAAATAAAAGCCCAGGGCCGGATGGATTCCCAGGGGAATTCTATCAGACGTTTAAAGAAGAGTTAACGCCGATCCTTCTCAAGCTATTCCAAAAAACAGAAATGGAAGGAAGACTGCCGGACTCCTTCTACGAAGCACATATCACTCTGATTCCTAAGCCAGACAGAGACCCAACGAAAAAAGAGAACTACAGGCCAATATCCTTAATGAATACAGATGCAAAAATACTCAACAAGATACTAGCAAACCGAATTCAACAGCACATAAAAAGAATTATCCATCATGATCAAGTGGATTCATTCCTGGGTTACAGGGCTGGTTCAATATTCGCAAATCCGTCAAAGTGACACATCACATTAACGAAAGAAAAGAAAAACAGTGTATGGTCCTGTCCACAGATGCAGAAAAAGCATTTGACAAAATACAATATCTCTTCTTAATAAAAAACCCTCGAGAAAGTCGGGATAGAAGGAACTTACTTAAATATCATAAAAGCCATTTACGAAAAGCCCACAGCTAATATCATCCTCAACGGGGAAAAACTGAGAGCTTTCCCCCTGAGATCAGGGACACGGCAGGGGTGTCCACTCTCACCACTGCTGTTTAACATGGCGCTGGGAGTCCTAGCATCAGAGATCAGACAACAAAAGGAAATAAAAGGCATCAGAATCGGCAAAGAAGAAGTCAAACTTCCCTTTTCGCAGATGACATGATACTCAAGTTATTTATTTTTGAGAGACAGTGCAAGCAGAGGAGGGGCAGAGAGAGAGGGAGACACAGAATCCGAAGCAGGCTCCAGGCTCTGAGCTGTCAGCACAGAGCCTAATGCGGGGCTTGAACCCACAAACTGTGAGATCGTGACCTGAGCCCCAGGCACCCGTCGTTGGGAAATTTCTGGTTGCGGATTCAGTCTCCTTACTCAGAACTGGTCTGTTCAGATTTTCTGTTTCTTCACGATTCAGTCTTGGTGGATTGTGGTTTCCGGGAATCCATCCATTTCTTATGATTTTTTGTACTTCTGGGTAATTGGTTGTTATGTCTCCTCTTTTATTTATTTGAGTTCTTTTTCCCTTTTTCCTGGTAAGTCTAGGAAAAAGTTTGTCTGTCTTGTATAATTTCCCCACGCCCCAGCTCTTAGGTTTCTTCCTCCTCTGTTGTATCATGTTAGTCTGTGTTTCATTTTTCCCACTGTGATCTTGGTCCTTTCCTTCCTTCTGCTCACACCAGGCTTGGTTCTTTCTTCAGTTCCTTGGGGTGTAAAGCTGGGTTCTTCCTCATGTAGACGTTTATCCCCACGGCCTTTCCCTCCGCACCGCGTTTGCGGCATCCCGGAAGGTTTGGGGTGGTGGGTTTCGCTTGGCACTGGTCTCAAGGTAGTTTTTCTTTTGAAATTTTGGCCTTGATTTCTTCTTTGGCCCATGGTTGTTGAAGAGTGTGTTGTTTCATCAACACATACTGTGAATTTCCCAGTTTTCTTCCTGTAACTGATTTCTAATTTCACATCCCCGTGGTCGGTCGGAAAGGATGCGTGCTATGGTTTCAGCCTTCCTACGTTTACGGCCCGTGTTTTGTGGCCGCCACGTGACCCATTCTGGAGCGCGCCCCCCACGCCGTGCGCTCGAGAAGGGTGGGTGCCCTGCTGCTGCTGGAGGGCGTCGCGTGTGTCTCTGTGTGTGTGTGCGCATGTCCCTGTGTGCGTGTGTCTCTGTGTGTGTGTGCGCGTGTCTCTGCGTGTGCATGTGTGTGCGTGTCTGTGTGTGTGTGTCGCCATCCGGGCTAACACGTGATTTACCTCTGGTGTTTCCTCACTGACTTTCTGTCGGGATGATTCATCCACGGGTCAGAGCAGGGCACTGAGTCCTGGGCTCTGATTGCATAACGCACGGACGTCTCCCTTCTGATCTGTTAGTATTTGCTTACTGGGTTTAGGTGCCGCTGTGTGGGGAGCATGAACATTTACCAGTGTCGCATTCTCTTGTGGGTTGTCCCCTTAATGGCCTTCTTTATATCTTAATGCAGCCTCTGGCTTAACGCCTATCCTGCCTGGTGTAAGTCCGGCTGTCCCTGCCCTCTTGTGGCTTCCGTCTGCACGGGTTCACCCCTGCATCCCTGCCCCTTGAGCCTATGCGTGTCCTTAAGGCGGAAGTGAGTCTGTGGTCGGCAGCGTATAGTTGGGTCTTGCCGACTTTAAATTAGGTGGTGTTGTTGAGTTGTGGGGCTCTTTATATATTCTGGATCTAAGATTTACTGACAAGTACTCTCTCCCAGTCTGGGGGATGCCTTTCCACTTTACCGTTATGTCTTTGGCTGCGTAGAAATTCTTCATTTTCACGAGACCCAGCCGGTCTATTTTTGCTTTTCTTTCCCACACTTTTGGTGTCCTGTCCAAGAAATCATTTTCCCTCATGTCTCCTCCTCGGGGTTTTTCAGTGTCGGGGGTCATGTGCAGGCCTTTAATTCATTTAGAGTGGGTTTTAGCCCACGGTGCAGGTTAGGGTCCGAGTTCACCCTGTGGACACGGATGTCCAGTTTTCCCTGCACCGTTTGTTGAAAAGGCTGTGGACGCCAGTTGGTGACCATCTCTCCTGGACTCTCCCTGTCTCCGCTGACCCACACCTGCCACGTGGGCTTTCACGGCTGCTCGGGCCTCGCTGGGCCGTGGCCCCTGGCTGTTTATGGGCCTTTAGGTCATTTCCGATATTTTGCACCCGAGACGCTGTTGCCATCGGTAACCGTGTGTGTCTGTATGTTTGCACTGTTGGAGGCATGTTGTCGGGCAGGGCCCCGTGCCCCCCCGCAGGCCTGTGCCCTGCCGGCCCGGGCCGCAGACGGGAGGGCTGTGCCAGCTTCTCGCGGTGTGTCCTGCCATGTTACTTCGTGCCAGCCTGATGGCTTTGTTTTTAAAAAGTTTTTAAATTTACTTATTTTGTTAGAGAGAGCATGAGCAGGGGAGGAGCAGAGAGAGAGAGAGAATCCAAAGCAAGCTCACAGTTAGCGCAGAGCCCGACGCACGGCTCGAACCCGCGAACTGTGAGATTGTACCCTGAGCCAAAGTCAGGAGTCAGAGGCTCAACCGACTGAGCCGCCCAGGCGCCTCTGAGGCTTTGTTTTAATCTGCGTTTCTACAGTCGTAACTACACATTTGGACGTTTTCCATATGCCTGGAGATCACATGTGTGTGTGGATCATTCGTGTCTTTTCTAAATTTTCTATTGAATTTTTGGGTCCTTAGTCTCTTAATTTTTTTGAAAGCTCATTTATTTATTTTGGGAGAGAGAGTGAAGGAGCCTGAGTGGGGGAGGGGCAGAGGGAGCCTCCCACGCCGCAGCGCAGACTCAGATGGGGCTCCAACCCACGGACCACGAGATCACGACCTGAGCTGACCCCGAAAGTCAGACGCTTGACCGGCTGACCCTCTGTATCCGGGGAGGCTGGCCCTTTGCGGCCGGGGCTGGGGACTTCTTCTCTCGGCCGGCCGTTTGTCTCCTGCCTGTTTCTGGTGCTTTCTGCCCCGGAGGGAGAGTCAGGTCCGCCGGTCCCGGGCTCGTTGCCGCTGGGCCACTGGGTCGCTGGGCCGCGGGGTCGGGAGTCCACACCTGGCGAGAGCAGTCCACCGGGTTTCCCCTAGAGGCACCGTCCTCTGCGCTCTGCTCCGTGTCCACCTTGAGTTAGGCGTGTGCGACCTGAGGGCACCTCTTCCCGGGGGTCGTCCAGGGCCCCTTCCGGAGCCGCCGGCCTCCGGGGGCAGCGGGGGCAGGGAGGCCCGGAGGCTGATGCTGGGAAGGGCCGGCGGCCGCCTGCTCTCCGGTCGGGATGAGCGCGAGCAGGGGGCGGTCGGCCGCTGGAGACGGGCGTGGCTTCCGGCGGGGGGCGGGGGGAGCGGGACCCCTAGGTGCGCCCCGGCGCGGGCACGTGGACCCTGTTCCTGCGGCCGCGGCAGCGCGGGGCCCAGGCGGGGACGAGGCGCCCGGCGGGGGACGTGTCCCCGTGCAGGGCTTTGCCTGGCAGCCGGGCCAGGTGTCGGGCCGCCGGTCGGAGCTCAGGGGAGGGCCTGGCTGGGCGACGGGAGCTGGGGCCACGTGGCCGCCCCGGTGACAGTGAGGACGGAGGCGCGCGCGGTCCTGGCAGCGAGGCGAGTGGGTGCAGGAAAACGGCGCAGCATCGGGGCCGGAGGCCTGGCCGCACGCTGGGGGCCGCGCTTGTGCCGCATCCTCCCCGAACGCGGCCGGGGGCCTGTGGGTCCTGACTCGGGGCCCTGAGACCCAGGGACTGGGGTTCCTGCTTGGCCCATCCCCCGCTGCCCCCGTAGCCCGTGATGCCCCCCGTGGCCGCCCCGGCTTCGTGGCAGGAGCTCGCTGGGGGGTGGGGGGGGGCAGGCAGGAGCTTCTCCTCCTCACACGGGCCTGAATGTGTCATCCGTGCCTCCTCCGCACCCATGTGCCCAGGCCCGCAGACCCCACCCCTGCCCCGTGGGTGCTCGGAGGGGAGCACCCCAGTGTCGGGACGATGCAAACCAGAGAAACAAGGCTGCAGCTGAGGGACGTGGGTCTGGGAGGGAGGCCTATGTCACCGGGCAACTGCGTGTGGCTCGTGTGGGACCCTTGCTGAGCAGCCCGGGAAGGCTTCCCGGAGGAGGTGTGGCTCAGAGTGAAATCACTGTAACGCCTGCCGTGTGCTGGGGCCCCGGGGAAGGAGCCGGGTCTGGGGTGAGGATGCAGCGCACGGCGTGGATCAGGGAACAGCAAGGACCTGAGGGTTTGTATGAGACAGACTTCCAGGCTTCAGTGTCCTGTAACATCTCGTGAGAGGTGGCCGCGGGGCAGATGGGAGCCCAGGGCCCCTGTCCGAGGCCTGCAGGGGCTCTGTGCTCCGAGGAGTGACCGGCTTCCGGAAGGCTGGTCGGTGCAGCGCGGGGGGTGCGCGTGGTCCTGGGGAGAGGCCGGCCGGGAGGGTCGGGGACGGCAGGGCAGCGGCGGGGGAGGCAGGGCAGCGGCGGGGACGGCAGGGCAGCGGCAGGGGAGGCAGGGCAGCAGCAGGGGAGGCAGGACAGCGGCGGGGACGGCAGGGCAGCGGCGGGCTGAGGTCTGGGCCGGCGGCTCAGAGGATGTGCAGGCTATTCTGGGCGGCAGGCAGGAAGCGGCCGTGCTCCGGGCGGCCGTGCGGAGGAGTCGGCCAGCTGTGGGCATTTCCGTGCCCGCGTCTGTGCCCCGTCCCGCGGGCTCTTCCTTTCCTCCGCTTTGTTCCCTCCTCGGCCGTGGCCAGGAGATGGGCCCTGGACGGAGAAGGAAGAGGGGCTCCCGAGAGAGGGTGGGGGCGGCCCTGCAGGGAGAGAGGGGGGCCCGGCCGGGAGATGCCCGCGCAGGTGAGCAGCACCTCGATGCCTCTTCTGCTCCTGAGCCAGGCCTTCCTTGATCCTCTGTTCTGGCCGAGAGCCTTCCAAACTCTGCCTCGGGCCTTTGCAGGACAGCCTCCCCTGTCCGGGATGCCGATGCCCAGCCCCGCGGCCCGTCAGCAGCCCCTGGAGCAGCTGCCTGCCTCTCACTGCTCCTTATTTGTAGATTTGTTTTCTGGGTTATTGTCTCTTTTTCCCAAGCTTCAGTCCTGGACGCCGGCATGGTGCAGGGACGGGGCAGAGACGAGGCAGGGACGAGGCAGGGACGGGGCAGGGACGGGGCAGGATGGGGCAGGATGGGGCAGGGACGGGGCAGGGACGGGGCAGGACGGGGCAGGGACGGGGCAGGCCCCACTGGACCATGCAGGCAGGGCAAGGACTCTGCATTTGTGTTGAGCTCCGGGGGAACCACAGGAGGGCTTCCTGGGGGTGCTGGCGGCCCAGTGGACTCCTGTCCCTAAAACCTCCTGAGGGACCAGAGTGGGACCTGAGGGCCCAGGCGCCCTCCATGGTCAGCCTCCATGTGGTGGGACCTGGCTCCGCGGCGTTCTGCTTGGCCTGGGGACGCGCCCTCCGTGGCCGGTGACAGAGGAGCGTGCGGCTCGTCCCCCACCTGGGCCCGTGGGCTCGTTCCCGCGGCCGGAGATGCTGACACAGAAATGAAGCTGCGAATTGCATCCGGGGTTGAGTGGCCCCCCCCCCCCCCCCCGGCCGTGAGAGAGGAGCGGGGGCCCCGGGCCGCCCCGCCCGCCAGACAGCGCCCTTCCCCACCCCCCTGCACGGCGCGGGCAGGACCTGGGGGCAGCGTCACGGTGCCGCGGCCCGCAGGGCGCGGGAGCACCTTGACCACCGAGCTCTCCTGACGTCCGGGGGCCGCATGCTGGCTGGCGGGGCGCGGGCGGGTGGAAGTAGGGGCGTCGGTCTCAGGCCAGCTGCACACGGAGGAAGTGGACGTGCCCGGAGGGGACAGGCCCCCCCGCACTGGCCAGGTGGACGTGGGAAGCGCCCTGCCCGCCCCTTGGTGCCTGGGCCCGGTGTGCGCGCCTGGGGACACCGGCTGGTCCTCCCCCGGGACTTGCGTGCCCCTTGCCGTGCCCGCTCAGGCCCCTGGGCCCAGGATGGGAGCAGCGGAGGGCTGGAGGCTCGGCCGGGCCGTGCTGTCCCTCGTCCCTGCTGTGCCCACCTGCCGCGGCCCGTGGGCCCGGCCTGGAGCACCGAGCAGAGCCCAGGGCCAGCACGGGGTGGGCTTGGGGCCACTGGTCAGGGGACCCCACGGTCCTTGGTGACCAACTGTTCCCACTGTGCCGTGGCCAGGGGCGTGGGTGGGTTGGGCAGGGCAGACGGCGCCCCATGGTAGAGGTGTCGGCAGCAGGGGGCCCGTGAAGGGCAGTCAGGGAACCTGTGTCTGTCTCCCCCTGCAGCCTCCCGGCTTCCATACCCCGCTGTGCTGCAGCCCTGCCTCACCCCCCTCATCCCTGCCTCACCCCCCTCATCCCTGCGGAACCCCCTCCCCCTGCATCCCTGATGAACTCCCCTACACATCCCTCCCTCCCCTCCACACGCATCCCTGCCTCACCCCCCACATCCCTGCCTAACCTCCCTGCCTTCGCAGGCTTCTGGGCGCTCTGTAGGAGAACTTGCGTGCAGCCCTGCCCGACTAGTCTCTCTCCTGGGGCTGGGCCGTCCCAGGATCCCGGGGGTGCCGTCTGGGGTCGGGCCCGTTCCTCCCTGCTCCCCCGACGCCGCAGCGGCAGGCTGGCGATCCCTGGGGCGGTGGGAGGCCCGGGTGAAGGGCTCCATTCAGGAGGCCGCCCGGGGCGGTGCGCTCCCCACACTGGCCTGGCCCGGTCTTTCCTGCTCTGCGGGAGGGGCCCGCCCTGGCCTGGGGGCCTCCAGAGGACATCCCTTCCCTGTCTGGAAGGATACGGTCGTCGGGCTCCCGGGCCTTCGCCTCGCTCCCGCGACTCTGGCCTGTCCGAGGGGAGCCAGCGTCCTGTCCAGGGAACCTGGGCCTCACAGGACAGGTGGATTCCGGGGGACAGGGGACACTGCTCACCCGAGTCCTTCACCAGCCTCGGGCCTCCCCAGTGCCAGGCTGGGGGGTGGCCTCCGTACCCGCTCCCAGGCCCCGCCTACTGGGATTAGGGGACCCCAGAAGGGGTGGGGGTGGCGGTGTGCGCTGAGGCCGCTGGGCACCCGTGTCTCGGGGGCGGGGGTGGGGCTCCTGGCATCTCTGCTGCGGGGGCGGGGGGCTGCCTGCTCGGGCCTTCGGCCTGCCGGATGGCCTCTGTCTCTGAGATAGTGGGTCAGGGCTCTGGGGAGGGCAGGGAAGGAGGGTGGGGGGCTTGGCCCCGAGGACAGTACTGTTGACCCCTCAGGAGCTGCCCCTGGACTGCTGGGGTCCAGGCTGGCGGGCCAGGGGACAGGGTCATCCCGGCCCTGCGGGCTGCGAGCTGGGCTGTCCCCAGCACATGGTGCCCCCAACAGAGGCTGCTGTCCCCCTACGGAGAGGGGCCCCTGGGCTGTTCCCCATGAGGGGATTTCGCTGTGTGGTCTGGGCCGGCCTGACCTCTCTGGGCCTCACTTTCCTTCTGTGGAGAAGCAGGGCCTGCTGGGATTCTCTCCCCGACCCCGTGCTCAGGACTTTCACAGGACGGAGCTGCCCCCCACCCCCGCCGTGCTGCCTTTTCTGCTTCTTTTGGGGGGCCCCAGGCTTCGGCATTTCTGAGCCTCTGTCTTCCCACCTGAGACGGATGTTCTAGCAGCTGACTTGCTGATTAGCTGGGGATCCAGGAACCACCCCGGTGTCAACGGAGCCACGTCGGGCGCCCGGGAGCCCCCGGCTCTTCCCGCCGTCCCTCCATCAGTGGCCACGGGCTGCGGGTCCCAGCCGCGCCGCCCCCAGGTGTCCGCATGGCCCATGCGGGACCTCGGCCTGCGCGGGCCCAGGTGGGGCGGCAGGGCGCTTCTAAGGCGGGCAGCGGTTTCAGCCCCTTGGAGCCACAGAACCCTGGGGGTCCGGGGCCCCTCCCCAGCGCGTGGTCCGGGTGCCCCAGGCCGAGGCCTCCCTGTCGGGTTCCGGGACCCACGGCATCTGTTTTGGAAGAGACCGCGAGTCCCGGGGGGCTTTCTCCAGCACCCCGAGTCTGGGCTGCTGTTCTGGCCTCGCCCTGCCGTCTCCCCGAGTTCCTTGTGTCTCCCTGTGGGTCATGCTCTCCTCTGGCTTTGCACCTGCCATTCCCTCTGCCCGGGCCAGGCCCCCGCCTCTGAGAAGCCCTCCCTGATCACCCCTTTCAAGCGGAATGAGAGAGGGAGGGATCGGGAGAAAAGGGTGCCCTGCTGGAAGGAAACCCCCCGCCTGCGCATCTCAGGTCCAGCGAGGTCCCTGGGGCCATGGGGAGTGTTGCCGGGGCGGCTGATGGGAGGGGAGGGCAGGGCCCGAGCCCCTCGGTGACACCCGGGAACGGCTCCTTCCCCTGCAAGGTCTTGCTGGCGGCTCCCAACTCACTCATGGGGCGGGGCAGCCGCGCTCTGGACCCCGTGGCCCCGGCTCCTGGAGCTCAGGGCGGCCGCCGGCCCCACGGCCGGGCAGATGGGGTGCAGGCGGATCCGACGGCAGTTGTGGCTGCATGTGTGCAGTCCCTGCCTTCCAGTGGGGAAACTGAGGCTCAGAGGTCACACGCAGCTGTTTTCAGGGGCCCCTCGTGTCTCCTGGCATCGGCCCAAAGCCTCCACAGTGGGGTTGGAGGTTCCCTCAGCTGGAAACTAAACTACAGCGAGAAGGATTTGGGCTGGATGCAAGGAGGGACTTCCCAGCAAGAATGAGCTCTGGAACCCCATGCCCTCCTGGCAATGGTAGGGTCGAGTTGGCCTGGCCGCCGAAGCTCTGGGGCCAAGGTGCCTCCTTCTTCCCGCCTTGCTCTTTCCTGAGCCTGGGCTGAGGCGACCTGGGAGTCCTGTTAGGGGCACGCTGCCGGGAGGAGGGCGGGGCCCCTCACAACTGGTTCCCGGTGCCACCCTCCGCGCTCTGCCCAGGCCAGCGCCCCCTGCTGCCCTTCTAGCCCCAGACGGGAGGAAGGCAGGGCAGTGCCGGGCCCGCTGTCCCCAGGCGGAGGACCGCCCAAGTCACGGGGTGGCTGGGGTGTGGTGGGCACGGCTGAGTCCAGGACGGGGCTCCCCCCAGGGAGGATGACGAGCCGGCTCACGGGACCATGCGGCCCCTGTGCGAGCGCCAGGGGTGCTGGCCCCGCACCTGCTAACAGGCGCCTGGGGGCTCGATCGGTGGAGCGTCCGACTTCCCTCAGGTCACGATCTCACAGCTCGGGAGTTCGAGCCCCGAGTCGGACTCTGTGCTGACAGCTCAGAGCCTGGAGCTGCTTCGGATTCTGTGTCTCCCTCTCTCTCTGCCCCTCCCCTGCTTGCGCTCTGTCTCTGTCTCTCAAAAATGAATAAACATTCAAAAAATGAACGTAAAGAGGGGCTTCTCTCTGGCCAGGCCCAGTGCAGGCGCCTCCCGGGCCCCTGGTCGGTGGCCGGGCTCCCTGGGGTGGAGCTCCGGGGCCTGAGCACCTCCTGGGGCCCTGCTCCCCGCCCACCCCGTGACGTGTGCCCCGTGTGGCTGTGGTGACGGCTGTGACTTACCGTCTGGGGTCTGTCCTCCCTCTGCCGGGCCGCACGCGGCTCCTGGAAGGCGGACCGAGGGAGGCCTGGTTGACCCCTGAGGTCTGGTGGAAGGAGCCCTATCCCGGAGCCTGTTCTCGCTGGCTGTCTGGTGCTGTGTGACTCTGGGCAGTTACTTGCCCTCTCTGAGCATCCCTCCTCCTCCTGCCATGACAGGCCTGCTTCTCAGCCTTCCCCTGAGGACCAGACGGGACACAGCCACCCACCCTCCATGCTGGGGCCTTAGACCCGCTGGCACTGGGCCGCCGTGGGGCCTGCTGGGGAGGGAGGATGTGGGTCTCAGCTCCGTGGCTCCGCGGGTGCGCCTCCTGTTGTCTGATGGGCGCTGACCTGGGGTCCCAGCTGTCACCTGCAGCCTGGTGCTGGGACACGGCTGTGTGCCCCGGTTGTGTGCGTGCATTCTACGAGGGACGCGTGCACACACGGACACACGCTGGGGGGTCCCCTGAACGGCTCTCGAGTGCCCCCAGAAGGCTTGGGGTGACAGTCTGGGCGGCACGGCTAAGCTCACAGCCAGAGTCTCTGTCCCCAAGCCACTCCCCGTTGGCACGGCCCTTAGCGGGGTGACAGTGGGAGACCCCGTGCCCCCCCCACTCGTCCCCCGTGCCCCCTGCACACCCGTCCCCTGTGCCCCCTGCACACTCGTCCCCCCGTGCCCTTGCACACTCAAGGTCTCTGTGCCGCGGTGGGTGTGGGCAGTGGGGGGACATGAGCACAGCCATTGGCTTGGGCCCTCACGGCCCCATGGGACTGTCCAGATGCACAGCCAGTGCGCGGGTGGCCGGGTCCCCCCCACCTCCTGGGGGTGCAGCAGCGTGTTTGGGGGTCGCCAGGACAGGCCCGACGTGGATCCAGCCAGGGGGCCCCCGTTTCTGTAGCTGGTGGTTGGGGTTCTGAGCGTGGTCAGTGGGGCGAGCAGCTCCCGCTATGTCCTCCCGTATCAGGGGACAGATTCTCTGTCCTTGGGGCACGGTGCCGTCACTGGCTTCCTCGTGTCCCTGTGCCAGTGCGGCCCCATCCTGGGCTCCTGGTGCCCCTGTGCCGGTGATGCCCGCTTCGGGGAGAGGCCGGGAGGCGAGGGCTGAGTCCTAGCATGTCACCACCTGCATGGAGGCCTCGCTGAGCCTCTGCGGGGACAGGCACGGCGGGGATGGACGGGGCGCAGCAGGGCCGGGAGCAGTGGGGACGGGGCAGGGCCTCGTTAGGCTCTGAGAAGGCCGAGGGGCTGGCACCGAGTCTCCTGCCACCTCTGGGGCCCCTGCCCCGCGCCTCTGCCCACACGGCCCCGCCTGCTCCGGGCTCAGGCCAGAGCCGCCCTGCCACCTCCGGGTCCCTCTCTGCCCCGCACTGTTGACATGCAGGCTGCGTGGGGGTGCGGTGCCCTGGCCCTCCCGGAGGCCCTGTGGGGGTGGGGCAAGGAGGGAAAGAATGGACCACGAGGGCCTCACTTCTTGTCACACCCTGGAGGCCTGCATGGAGGAGGCAGCGCTGAGAACTCCGTTCACTGAGTTCCTGACTTGAACCTAAAGATGCATTTGGTCAGTTGTTCAATAGACCCGCGTGTCCCGGGCCTCATGCTGGGCCTTCAGGTGGGGCCTTTTCTTTGCCAGGGAGGCGGCAGTGGGCTGCGGGGACGCGCCCAGCTACCAGGGACTGAAACGCTGGGGGGTGGCCGACCTTGGGGAGGCGCTGTGTGCACGGCGCCTCGCGAGGGCCCGGCTGGAACGCGAGGTGGGGGTGTCCGTGTGTCCGGGACCCCCGGCGATGGGGACACGGGTCTCAGTCTCCTAGTAGGCTTCCTGCCTGGCGGCCTGGGGTCTGTGTAATGGGATCAGTGCAGCGGGGCCTTTGGGAGACGGTGACCCAGGAGCCACGCCTCCGCGGGCCCAGCCACCTGTCCTGTGGTCCTCGGGGTTGTGGACAGAGTCCTGGGCAAACCTTTGAAGAAACGAGCCTCCAAACCATCCCTGGTGGCAGGTGTGGGCGGCATGGGGAGGGGTGGCCCCGCGGTGGAGGGCGCTGGGGGGAGACGGGCGGGCTGTTGGGTGTCCCTGGGGGGCTGGGCAGGAGGGAGGGGCCGCTCCCCCGGGGGGTGTCCCCCCTGACCTGAGGGGGGTGTATGGGGCCGCGTCCCCAAGGGGGACCTGGAGAGACGTGCCCACGCCCCGACCTAGAACCTGCGCACGTGACCTCATCTGGAGAGAGGGCCTCAGCAGACGCGTTTCAGTAACAAGAAAGGAGAAGATCTGGACGTATTTGGATTATACTGAAAACTGATGCCCGCGTCTGGGCGCGCCCACGCTCCAGCCTGGTTTCTACAAGCTCACGGAGGTTTCTGCGGTGATTATCCTCCCGCGTAACTTGCTGGCTCGTCACACACGTTACGGGTCGTGGGGCTGAGTGGTGGGGTCCCTGGAGCGGGAGGACCGGCCGCGCAGAGGCAGCATCTCTGCAGGCAGGACGCGGCTCAGCGTCCTGGGGGGCAGTGGCGATCCTGGCTGCCCGGGCGGACCCTGCGTGCGGTGACAGGCGTCCTCCTGCCGAAGAGACGTACAGAGGGGCCCCGTGACCAGGCAGCCAGCAGCCCAGGGTGCTGCCTGGGGCCCCAGAAGCCGGACCAGGACACAGCCCCCCCACCCTGCTGTGGTTCAGCCGTGCGCACACAGCGTGGCGTTCCTGCCCGGCCCTCGGTCCAAGTGGGGGTTCAGTCTTGGCCTGAAGCTGGGGCTGGGGACTTTGGGGTTGGCCAGCTTGGGCTCACCGCCCCTGTGGCTCACGCTCGGGGTCCCCGTCAGCCGCTGCGGTTCTGCTCCGGGACGTCCAGGGTGATGGCCCTCCAGCACGGGGTTTAGAGGGGGCGGTGCCAGCACGGGCTCGGCCACACGGGGACCCGGGGACGGCCCCGCGGGGCCTGAGGCCACCCGTGGGGGCCCAGGGTCAGGCACGCTGAGCTTCGCAGCTCCGGGCAGGGCACCTGCCCTTGGTTTGTTCCGGGTTTGGGGAACCTCCCAGGGCAGCGTTTATCCAAAGAGGAGCGGCTCTGAAGAGACAGTTTGGGGTTCCAGGCGTCGGCACCTGATCTGTTGAGTCACGTTCAAAGCCTCGTCCAGCCTCAGGCTTGAGGTCCCTCAACGCGCCCTTTGCTTACCTGCCTGCGAAGGCCCAGTCCTGGGGGGGGGGGCGCGGGGGGCCTGAACCCGGCCGGACATCGACCCCTTAACTTTGTGAAAACTGTGGTGACTTCTACGTAACATTGGCCTCTTAACCGAGTCGGGTGCACAGTTCAGGGCCGTCACGAACATCCCGTCTCCAGAACCTTCCATCTTCCCAAACAAACTCTGTCCCCGTGAAACACGGGCCCCCGTGCCCCCAGCCCCGGCGCCCACTGTCGCTCTCCGTCTCGGTGACCCTCTGCTCCGCTCCCGCCGCCCCGAATTTCAGCTGGACCAGGGCCAGCCGGTGGCCACGGTCTTGGGCGTCGGCGCAGGGGCTCTGGGGACGCCCGTGCTCTCTGTGCCCGTGCAGGGTGTGGTCCGCGTGAGTGATTCTCAGCGCCACCGGGCAGCCTCCCGGGGCTGGCAGCGGCCTCCGCTGGGCACCCCCCCACCCGGCCCGCCCCCGCGCCCTGGGTGCCCTCCCGCTGTCTTGGACGGCAGCCCTGCGGGCCTCCTGTATTCTCCGTGTCCCCAGGGCGCCTGGCTGATGCAGGTACTGGAACGATGACCGATAAGCTCCAGGACGTCCCCGGCGCTTGCGCTCCCAGCTCCTGGCCGGCGACACAAGCAGGGCATTGTCCCTCGGGCCAACGGGGCCCGGGTGGGGGTGGTGGCCTTCGTGGCACCGTCCCTGCTCCCACACCCTGACCCAGAAAATGGGTCCGGTCCCTTCTTTTCCTGGGCCTCCATCTCCCAGCTCTCGGGAGCCGTGGGCTGCCGGCTGGGCCGGAGCGCGGCCTCAGCCCCATGGAGGCAGGAGGAGGCCCCGGGCCCCCCAAGGGCGGGGACCCCGTCTCGGTATCTCGGAGGCGCAGGCCCAGCCAGGACAGGACGGGGCCGGCACAGAGCATGCCGAGCGTGTGTGGCGAGCGCGGGGCAGGGGGGCAGGGCCCTCAGGTGGGTGTCAGCCGTGCCCCGAGCCTCGCTGGGAAGCCGTCCGCAGCGGCCCCAGGAGGGGCCCCCACCCCCGGGCCCGGGGTCTCCCTCCACTCAGCTCTGTCTGCCCGGGGGCCTCCCTGTGACCTCTGCCTGGGAGCTCGGGGGTGAGGACACCCGCCCTGAGGCCCCCTCCTGGGGGCAGCCAGGGCCAGAGCTCCCATGGGGCCCGCTGCCCACCTCCCCTGCCTCACGGGAAGGGGGGGGGGCGGGGAACGGCCCAGATCGTGGTGCTTTTCTGGCACACCCGGGCCATGGGTCCTGGGGGTGCTGGGCCTCCCTTCTCTTGCCAGTGGGACACAGGCTTGGGGACAGGGGTGTGGGGGATGTGACTCAGGCATGGCTGCTCTGTTGAAGGGGTCAGTTGGCTGGATAATGGCCCCCAGAGATGCTGGGTTTCTGACCCCGACCTGTCTGTGACCTTGTGGGGCTGACAGCCGTGGCTAAGTGAAGGACCGTGAGGTGGGGTCACCGTGGTCTTGGGGGGCCCTCGGCGCCCTCACACGTGTCCTCAGAGGGTGATGGGCGGGGCGGGGGTGGAGGAGAGACCTCCCAGAGGTCAGAGAGATGTGAGCTGTCCGTGCTGCCCTCCCGGCCCCCAGGGACACGCCCTGCCCTCCTGTCACCTGTGTGACGCACCACACGTGGCCCCAGGACGCATGGCGCCACAGCGGGCGACGACATGGTGGCAGTCCTGTCTGTGAACGCCGGGTGGGGGGCGTGCGCCCTGGGGCCGACCGGGGGACGGCTGCATCGTCCCGGCTCCCGAGACCCCGCTCTGACGTCCGGCCACGCTGCCCTCCGTGGCCCCGTGAGGACATGGCCGAGGGCTCTGGCTCGTGTTGGCGGGGAAGCCGGGGCAGGGGCAAGCCCCCCCCATCTTCCTCATGCGCATGCTCCCTGGGGCGCCCTGCCCTGGTCCCTCCAGCCAAGCCGGCAGTGAGCCCGCGGGGGCCGGACAGGCTCTGGGCTGAGGTCAGGGGCCTGAGGCCTGGCCGTCCCCGGGAGGGGAGCTCTCTGCCCGCGCGGTGGTCTGGCCACAGACGGGCACTCACCGCTCCCCCGGCACGTGCCCGTGTCCTGGTGAGATGGAAGCCTCGTCCCTTTCGCCCCCATGAAGGGCTCCCTTTGGGGCCTAACAGGGGGCCTGGCCGTGTCGGTCACTTTACTGTGGGCTGCGGCCCTGGTTCTGGTGGCAGGGTGACATCTGGGCGAGCAGGAGAGGACAGAGCCAAGGCGGCACAGGGGGCGACAGGTGGGGCCCCGGGCAGGAGGCACAGACCTCCTGCGCCAAGACAGCACGTGCAAAGGCCCTGAGGCAGACAGGGCTGGGCATGCTCAGAAAGGGGGTGTGGGAGCCCAGGAGTGTGGGGTCACCATGCTGTCATGCTGTGGGGGCCCCGGGTGAAGGCTGGCGGGCAGGGTGCAGAGAGGGGCTGGCTGGGTGTGAACGGAGTCACCCAACATGTGGTCTGGGGGCGTGGCTTCTCGGCACCGTGGTTTGAGGTCTGTCCCGCTGTCCTGGGGCCTGAGCCTCGTCCTTTACGGCCGCTGACCTCACCCACCGTGTGCACCGGCCGGGGCCCTGGGCTGGGTGGCACTTGGAGTCCTGAGGCGTAGGGAGGGGGAGCGTGGCCCTGGGGGCCGGCAGGGCGGAGCGGGCAGGCGGGCGGCGGGTCGAGCGGGGTGAGCGGGCAGGTGGGGGGCGGAGCGAGCGGGCAGGGAGGAGCGGGCGGGGTGAGCGGGCAGGCGGGGGCGGGGCGAGCGGGCAGGCGGGGGGCGGGGCGAGCGGGCAGGCGGGGGGCGGGGCGAGCGGGCAGGCTGGCGCCGGAGCTGACCCCGTGTCTTCTGTCCTCAGCTTCCTCATCGTCCTCGTGTGCCTCATCTTCAGCGTGCTGTCCACCATCGAGCAGTATGTCGCCCTGGCCACAGGGACCCTCTTCTGGATGGTACGTAGCCGCACGAGGGGCTGGACGGCGGTCGCAGCCGTCGGGGCTCTGGTCTGCAGGCGAGGGGCCCGTGGCACTGAGTGAGCTGCTCTGGGCCTTTCCTGCCTGCGTGGTGACCCTCACCCTGCCACCGGGAGCTGGGGACTGGAGGTGCGGGGACCCCCGCCCTGGCTCCCACACTTGCTGGGATGTGACTGCCAGGCTGGGACTGGTGGTCTGGGAGGACTTCCTGGAGGAGGAGGCTTCTGAGCAGGGCTGGGACAGGAAGACAGGAAGACCTGTCAGCACAACTCCCCAAACCTGCCCTGTGGCCCTGGGTGTCGGGGTGACTCCTGACCCGGGTCAAGGCCGGTACTCCGACCCTGCGGGTACCTGGTCCCACCCCCGCCCTGGCCACCTGCTTGGCCCCGTCTGCTGACCTGCGCCTTCCCACCCGACTCGAGGTGCCGCTTTCATTGTAAACCAGACGCCCAGGTGCACGTGGGTCTGCCTGGGGACTCTGCTGTCCTGTCCCCCCGGTGACTTCACCCCCAGGGCCGTGCACCTTCCGTGACCGTGTGCTGACGTCTGTCTTGTCTCGTGACCCAGCAACTGTGCGGCTGGCCGTCCTCGCTCGCGGGCCCTTCCCGGGGACCTCACCGCCCACCTGTCTGGCTCTAGGTAACCTGGGAAACCTGGTGGCAGCTGGGGGACGGATCTGGGGAGACCGGCGTCGTTGTGTGAGGTCTCCCGCCCCTGAACCCCGGGCGCCTCTCTGCCGGGTCTCGGCCGGCGGCGGTGAAGACCGTCCCCGCTGATGACAGCGCCGTCACCTCCGGTCATGGGGGCCCCTCCCTCCCTCTGCTTCCTGCAGGTGTCACTCTCTTGCTCCCTGTCTCCGTGCACCTGTGAAAGCTGTCGCTGTCCCGCAGAGCGGGGGACGTGGGGCGCCGGCCGGCAGAGGCGAGCGCACGGGTCCGCGTGGCGGCTGCGGCGGCTCCTCCGGACGGGGCGCCGGCCGCGGGCTGGTGGCGGCGGGTCTTGTCCGGGTCGGGGGTGCTCTGGGATCTGACGGGCGTGCGGCCAGCGCTCTCCTGCATCCCCGGACGGTCCCGTCGGGGCGCTCGCTGTCCCAGCTCGCCGTTTTCGTCGGCCTGTTAGGTTACGGGCCATGCTCACCGTCAGGAAGCAGGGTGGGGACTCTGACAGCCTGTGGGGACAGAGCCGTCCCCCGTCCTGGGGACCCACGAGAGCAGCCAAAGGTGCCGGCCTGGCCCGTGCCGAGGCCCTGGCCACTGTCCTAGAGAGAAATGTCCCCGAAGCCCCGCACTAGTGGCCCCAGCACGGGCGGGGGGGGGGGGGGCCCGCCTCCCCTGCAGGGGAGCGGTGGGCGAAGCTTCTCGCCAGCCCTGCCCCTGCCCCAGGGAGGGGGCTGTCCCTGCCGCCTCACGGCCTCGCCAGCGCCCGTCGGCAGCTGGGGGGCCGGGGATCCTGGGGCGGGTCTCCCTGCTGGGGTGGCCGGTGCCGAGCAAATGCGACGGAGCCCGTCCCAGTGTCCTGGGCGCCAGACGTGTGGCTTAGACGGCGTTCATCCCCCAGGCCTCGGGGCCCGGAAGTCAGAGACCAGAGGCCAGGCCGGTCCATTGGGTGAGGACCCCCTTCCTGCCTGCACCCTGTGGGGGGCGGGGGGCTCTCGGCGTCTCTCCTCACAGGGACCCTGACCTCACG
Organism: Mungos mungo; assembly: GCA_004023785.1. Taxonomy (NCBI): domain Eukaryota; kingdom Metazoa; phylum Chordata; class Mammalia; order Carnivora; family Herpestidae; genus Mungos; species Mungos mungo. Next base: position 40,082 of record PISW01008219.1, read on the forward strand.
GGCTCCAGGCCTCACGCCAGTGGCCTCAGTTTACCGAATCGTCTCCTTAACAAGCCCATCTCCAAACGTCGTCGTGCTCCGAGGGGCTCCGGGTTGGGGCGCCAGCAGGTGAATGTGGGGGGCGCCCCGTTCCGCCCAAGGCCCCTGAGGGGCTGGCGGCGTCAGTCCGGTGCTGGGGCTCCGCTCCCGGGTCTTGGGCGGCCCTGACGACATCCGGCGTCTGGGTGGGCGGAAGGCACGCCGGGCGTCCTGCGTGCCGCGGGCTGTGGGCACGAGGGCCCTGAGCCCAGGCAACGACGCACCGCCCTCGGGAGCTCAGGCAGGCCCCCCCCGGGCCAGCTGGGGGCAAGGTTGTGTGCGCTGCAGCCGCCGGGCCCTGCCGACCGGGGCCCTCGTGGCCGTGGCCTGCGCCCCGACGTGTCGCTGGGACCCCAGGCCCCGTGCTGTCCGTGGAAACCAACCCCGGGGTGGGGCTGACCTGGCGGCCTCAGCCCGTGTGCTCCGGCCTCGCTCTCCTCTTGCCCGGGGGCACCTCCCTTCCAGACACGGCCTGGTCCCTTCAGACCTCATAGTTCATCCCAGCGGCCCCCAGCATTCCCACCCCCCAAGTATTCCACCTGCCTCCTGGCAGCCCCCGAATCCCACCTGCCCTCCAGCATCCCGGCTGCCCCCACCGCCCCCATCTCTCCCGGGCACCCCTCTGCCCGCCTGCAGTCACAGCATTTCTGAGGCCGGCCTGCCACCTGGTGGCCATTATCTGAACTTCAGGCACAGAGGCCCCGGCTGGGGATGGGGGCTGAGCAGGGGGCTGGGAGGGGGCGGCTTGTGGGCGCCCCTTCCCCTGGGCCCCAGGATGGCCGTGCCTGGGAGCAGCTCCCCTGCCCCAAGCAGAGAGCCCGCTCCACTGTGTCTCCTGAGCAGCCTCCCTTGTCCCCCACCCTCCCGTGTGCCCTGCCTCCTGCCACCCTCATGTCCCACCAGGGGCCTCTCCACAGCCTTCTCTGGGGTGGGCACCTCTTTCTTTTTTTTTTTTTTTTAAATTTTTTTTTAAATGTTTTTTATTTATTTTTGAGAGACAGAGAGAGACAGCGTGAGCAGAGGAGGGTCAGAGAGAGAGAGGGAGACACAGAATCCGAAACAGGCTCCAGGCTCTGAGCTAGCTGCCAGCACAGAGCCCGACGCGGGGCTCGAACCCACAAACTGTGAGATCATGACCTGAGCCGAAGTCGGACACTCAACCAACTGAGCCACCAGGCGCCCCGGGCACTGCTTTCTAAAACAAGGCTCCCTGTTCCCCAAAGTCCCTGTTGCATTTAGGATAAACCGGGCCTGTGTGTCTGGGCCTGCACAATGCTGCACGCCCTTCACTCTCTCCTTCCACCCCAGTGCGCTGTTTGCTGACCCTCAGCCTCTCCCCGCTGCCTCAGGGCCTTTGCAGGTGCTCTACTCTGGGCCTGCTGTCCAGCCTGCTGCCTGACGGGCTTCTTGTCAGTTTGGGGCCCGAGCTTGGCCGTCACTCTCCTGAACGTGTCGCCTGGGGGTTCCCGGTTCGTCTCCCCGCACACCTGCTCTTTCCCAGCAGTCTGGGAGCTCTGCGGGCGGGCTTATGCATCGTCGCGTGTGCTGCCTGAGGGCAGGGGGGCAGCAGCCACGTTCTCCCCGCACGCCCAGCATCCTGCTTCCAGGACTTGGACGTCCCTCCTGTGAGCCCCTGTCCCCAGACCTGCCCCCACAGGACACCCCCCAGCTGCTGTGGGTCCCGGCCTCAGCTCCCCTGCCAGTAAAACAGGGGACGTGGTCAGGGCAGCCTCAAACGTAGCCCGCCCCTGGCCTCGCTGGGTTCCAAGGACATCCCAGCTCAGTGGCTGAACGGAGCCGGATGCTTTGAGGGGGCTTTGAGCTGGCTGTATCCGGCTGCCCCTGGAGAGGAGGGGCCTGACCGGGGGATGGCGGGCACCCGGGAAGTGGCAGGGAACAAGGCAGCCTGGTCCCGGCCTCCAGGGACAGATATGAGTTATGTCCCTGGTGGGGCCAGGAAGGGGGGCACGGTGGGATGTGTCCGCACATGTGTGAGGGCTTCTCCCAGGAGGGGACCCCTGAGAAGGTCAGGGGAGACCAACAGCTGGGGGCTCTGGGCCAGGCAGAGACCCCCCACCCCCGCAGCCCACAGGCTCTGGGGACAGGAGGGAACTTCCGGGGGAGGCGTCAGTCCGCAGGGGTGGCAACAGGGCACTGGCCCGGGGACTGGGCCTAAGCGGTGAGGCTGGCAGCGGGCGGGGCGCGGGCCACCAGGTGGCGCTGTTGTCCGCGAAATGCGGGTCCCGCTGGCCGGGGCCCAGAGTGCGAGCGGGAACCGGACTCCGCCGGGAGCCCAGGAGGGGCCGGGCGTGGGCACCGCGCGGGGGCCGCGGACGCGGTGGGACGAGTCCCCGGGAGCCCGCGCGTCTCCGACCCCTTTCACAAGCTTGGCGTTCAAGGCCCAGGGCTGTCGTGTCGGCCGAGCGAGGGGGCCCGGCGGCCTCCGCGGGGTGAGGCGTCCGGCCAGCAGGCTCGCTCGAGGGCCTCAGACGCCATTTGGGGAGCGTCCCCCCTCCGCGGCGGGCACGCGGGCGCCCCGAGCCCCCTGGCGGCTTCCCCGGGCGGGGCCCTGCCGCCCTGGCGCGCGTGCCCCCCGTGTGCCCGCCTGCGCGCGCCTGTGGCCGCCCGCTCCCCGTGTGTCCGCGCTCCCGTGACCGTGAATGTGAACGTGAACGTGAACGGGGCCCCGGGGCTGGAAGCTCTTTGTCTTTGCCTTGGCTGCCGGGGCAGCGCCCCCCGCGCCGCAGGGAGAGCCGGGCCCAGGTGAGGGGCCGGCTTTGTCCCTCCGGCTCTCCTTTTTCAAGCCGCACACAAAGGGAGGCACTCGAAGGCGCCGCACAAACACAGCGCCCGCGCCTTCTGGGCCGAGCAACCCGGGGGATTGTCCCGCGACGCTGTGGTTAACAGCCCGGGAGCCGCGGCCCGGAGGCCTGGGGGATGAGGTCATCGCTCGCGGCTTCCTCCCCTGCTGCCGGAGGCTCCCTGGGCCCCCGCCGCGGTGACCGGGGCCCCCCCCCCCGGGTGCCTGCTTCCCGCGGCGACGCAGAGCCAGACCCTCCGGCGCTCGGCCTCGGCTTCCGAGGTGCAGCGGGAGGCCCCCGGGACCCTGGGCCCCCTCGGCGGCCCTCCGTGGGCCCCCCGTTTCTCCGTTTCTCCGGAGGAGGTCCAGGTTCTGTCCGTGGCCCCTGCAGGCCCACAGGCTCCCAGCCTCTGCCCTCCACGCCCTCAGCACGGCCGGGCTGAGTTCAGGGCGGGCTGCGTGCACGCTCTCTGCCGTGTCCTCACTCACACGGAGGGGCTGCAGCCGGGGCCTCAGTCACTGTGGCCGAGGTTTCCACTAAGAAACCCCGAGGTGTTGTTTGCTCCCAGGCCACCTCCTGTTGAAAGGGCTCTTCCCACGCAGCCCTCCCCTCTCTGCTTGGTGAACTCCTACCCGTCCGACAAAGCCCCACTGCACAGTTGCCCCCGGGACAGCTTTCTGCCAGCCCCGTGGTGACACCTGCTTCGTCCGCTGGAGCCTGGGTGCCCCGGGGAGACCGAATCCCTCTGCTTCGGAACCTCGAGCTCGTGTGTCCCCCTGTCCCCCCCAGACCGGGGCTTCACATCTGCACCGTGGGTGGGGGGGGCCCTGCCTGAGAGGGGCCGGGGGCGGGGGTGGGGGTGGGACGACCCTCCATCCCTGAGGAGCGTGTGTGTGCGTGTCCCCGTCCGTGGGCACGTGTATCCTGCGGGTCACACTTTGGGCCGCTGCTGGCACAGATGTTCAGACTCTCCGCTGACCCCGGGGGGCCCGACTCCCACAGGCAAACAGAGCCTGGCTGGTCTAGATGGACGCACTGCGTTCTAAGGAGCCCCAGACAACCAGGTCTGCGTTCTGGATGGTTCTGGGCCTGTGGAAGGCGGGGCGTTTCTTCTCCCGGGCCTGCAGGCAGAGGCGTGAGCCGTGCTGAGGGGCCCGGGGGCCCAGGGTGCGCGGCCCGTGGCTCTGCTCCTGTGCCCTGAGCCCCAGGCGCCAGCCGAGGGTGGCGGGACGGAGGGAGCTAGGTCCAGGGCCTGTGCGGAGGGGGCAGGGAGGCCCCGGCAGGCCACACCGCCGGCCCTCGGTCTGGGTCACCCCCCGACGCCCCCATGCATGTCTGCAGAACATGAAACCGGTGCCTCCGGCGGGCTCGGACAGCTTTGCCAGAGCCCCATGCCGGCGGTGGGGGCCCCTGACAGTGAGACTCCCCCGCCACCCCCCGGCGGCCTGAAGCACCTCTAAGACCCCGGCGCTCTGACACCTGCCCGCTGGGCCCCAGCCCCTGCGCTGTCCGACCACATCCCGCACTCGGGGCTCTGTGCCCCCCCAGATGTCACGGAAGTAGCGGGGCTGTCGGGGGTCTGAGGCCCGCGGCCCGGGCACGTCTGCCCTTCCTTCGTGGTCTTCCTCCTGAGCCTCGAGGGGCTGGCGCCTGCGTGAGAGAGGGGACCGTGCTGCGGCCCCCGAGGCCGTCTGAGCAGGAGGAAGTGAGGGCCCGAGGCGCGAGGAGCCTGGCGGCAGGGACACGGTCTCCGGGTGAGGGTTCCAGGGACGGGGCTGGCTGCACTCCTGGCCTGGAGACAGCTGCTCCTGAGGGGACAGCTGACATTCCTTCGTGCGGGGTCTGCACTTGGCCACGGCGTGTGGAGCAGGAGACCTCGCTGTAACCGGAACCTTCCGCCGGTGCACCGGGGCCCTGTGTGTGGAGGGTCAGCGCTCGCTCGCTCTAACAAAGGCGGCCTCTGTGAGGCCCCGTTATCTGTCGCCAGACCTGTCTATCGATCAAGTCAGTTCACAGCGACGTGGGGGGCTTGGGGGGTGCGAAACCGCCCCAAGTGTCAGCAGCCTGTCCTGCGGGCGTGAGCGCCGGGCCTGTGCGCGGGGGCCGCGTGGCCCGTGCCTCTCTCTGCCTGGGTGGGGAGGGTGGTCCCCTGCTGCCCCGGGTCCCCTGGGGAGTGGGCCGCCCCCTCCCTCTGGCTCCTGCACCCCGTCCCCCACAGATGCTGCCCCTGACCTCAGCCACAGCTGTGCTCCCGAGGGGGAAGGGGAGGTGGCGCGTCCCCCGGCCCTGGGGTGACCCCGCGGTGGCCGAGTGGAGGCCCCAGGGCCCCGAGACCCGCCGGGCCTGGCCTGCACCGGCCTCCCCTGCCCTGAGGACCGCCGGCGTCTGGGCCTGGCTGTGTGTTTCCATAGCGCTTCCTGTTCTCAGGCTGTTCAGCTGTGTGATGCCAGGCGGTGCTGGCGCCTTTGCCGGGGGCCCCGGGGGAGCCCCGGCCGGCGGCCTGGGCTGTGTGGGCCTCCTCGCCCCCACACTCGCCCCGGGTGGACTTGACCGGCCGCCTGTCCGGAGCAGGGACGCAGGTGTGGGAAGGGCCAGGGAGCCGGGGTGGCCCAGCGGTGGCTCAGCGGGCTGCGCGGCCTCTCCGGGCACCTGGGGCGCACGCGGGCCTGTGCCTTCCAGGCTTCTCCCCCTGACGTGGCCAGGTGTCTGGGTGGTCTCAGCCCCTCCTGCACCCCGCAGTCTCTCCTTGCCTGCTTTCAGAAATCGTGCTGACTCAGCTCCAGGTCGGTAACTGGAGACGCAGCAGCCCCGGGTTGGGGAGCAGGCAGGGGCGGCTTGGGGGGGGGCACTCTGGGCGGGTGGGGGGCTCAGCTCAGCCTCCGGTGTCGGGGTGGGCCCATGGGTCCCTCCTGTCCGCCTAGAAGGTGATGGCCGCCTATGGGGCGTGTTCATGTGTGCCCGTCGGCCGCCCCCAGAGGAGGGTCCCCACATCACATCCTGGGGCACCCCAGAGAGCGCGGGCCCGTGAGGGGGACCCGGCTTCCCGCTGCTCCCGGCCCGCCCCGCCCAGACCCGTTGCACATGTCTCCCCCAGGCCCAGGACAAAAGTCAGACCCTGGGCTGGGGGCCCCTGGCCTGGCCCCGCAGGCCCCTCTGCTCGGGCTTTAGCGGGATTAGAGCGTGCTGTTCTGGGGACAGGTGTTCCCCTAATGCTGTGCCCGACGGCTGGAGAGACGCTCGTCACGAAGGCCACGTTCAGGGGGGTCCCCGGCTCGGGGACGCTCGCGGGCCTTGTTTTCACATCTGACCCCGGCCAGCTGCAGGGCCTTGTTCTGAGCACAGGGCAGCAGCTGACATAACATCACGGGGAGCGGGCTGAGCAGGCAGCGTGTCGCCGGGCGGGCGGGGGGCTGGCACTGGCCCGGGGCGGGAGGGGGGGGCTCCGAGGAATGCCCTGGGGGAGTCCTGGCGGGGAGGGGCTCGCGGCCTGGGGTGCAGCGAGGCCTTGTGGCCGTCGGATGCCCCTGGATGAGCTGCCCGAGGGGCTGGTCGTGGGGCTGGTCGCCGGGCAGCGCGGCCATGCAGGTGCTGGAGCGAGCACCCCGGGGCACTGCATTCAGACGCTTATAATCACGGTCTCTGCCTCCCCAGGTCACACAGAATAAAACCCAGAGCCCCGGCTGTGCGGCCATTGAAGTGTGTCATTGTGTGCCTTCATGGGCAGGAAGAAGGGGGCTCCGGGCAGCTTCGCGGGGTCGGGAGCGGCCGCCCGCGCCCCAGCCCCCTGCCCCCCGCCCCCCGAGCTGACCTCGGAGCTGGGGTGCGGCAGCTCCTCCGCCTCGTGCCTGGCTTCCAGTTGTAGAGCCACGCGATGGGCGTGTTGGGAGGGCGAGTGGGGGGAGCTGCAGGTGACCCCCACGGCCGGGGGCTGCTGACGTCCCTATTTAAGAACAAGGTGGGACATGCTCTTGACCAGGAGCCAGCCTGGTGCGCCCAGAGCACTACCTGTCAGCTCTTTCTGGGCTCGGGAGGGCCCGATGGCACCTGTAACTTCCGGGGAGGCCCAAGAAACCCACCGGGCGTCCTCAGGCTCGCGGGAACTGGGGGTGAGGCTCCGCGCCCCCGTCTGTGGCAGCCGACCCCCCGGGAGGTGAGGGCGGGCCTCCCCTCGGGTGGTGGCTACAGGCCCAGGGCGAGGGGTGCCCCGCTGGACCCGACGACCGCGCGCCAGGGGAAGTGCTCGTGCTGAGCGCCAAGCGGGGCGGCGGCGGCCACGGCACCGTGCTCCCAGGGTGGCCCAGGGCGAGGGCGACGGAGGGAGCAGGTCGGGAAGGACGCGCCTGGTCCGGCCCCGACGCCGATCGGGGAGGTGGGCGTGCAGAGGCACGCATGCATACACAGACATGCGTGCAGGTGCACACGGGCACACACGTGTGCACACACCTACACGGGGCACGCACGTGTGCAGACACACGCATGTGCAGACGCACACGTGTGGGCACATTCACGTGCACGCATGTTCAGGCACATACATGTGTCTGCGTGCACACGTGCTCACAAACACACTCAACCCTGGGCTGCGGGCCGGCAGGGAGGGGGCCCCTCAGGGCCACGTTCACTCGTACGTTTAATCCTGAAAGTGTCGGCGCGGCAGCCGGAGGACAGGGCGTCAGGCGTGTCCCGGGAGGCGCGGCGGCGGTCTGGCCACTTTCCGACAGGACCAGCGGAGACCGACCCGGGCGTCGGCGGGAGGCCCGGCCTCTCTGTTTTGTGTTCAGTTTCTCAGCTGCCCCTGAGTCTCCTCCCCGGCCGCTCGCCGAGCCCTGCTGTCCGTGTGGGACCCCCTTCTCGGGGTCGCCTACCCCGCGCGGTCCCTGGACCCGGCAGTTGTCGGGGTGCCTGTGGCCCCGCAGTCTCCAGGGCGCCCGGCTCAGACCCGCCGTCGGGATTCCTCCACCGTCCCCGAGACGGCCCTCATTTGCCGGTGGTCTCTGTCTTGGTGTTGGGTTCAAGTTCTTGTAAATGCGGGCACCAGGGACATCCGGCAACACCTCCCCTCCGTGGTGTTTGGAAGAACTAGTTTGTCTCTAGTGTCGAGACCCCCGTCCTCGGGGCCGTCGCTGGCCGCTGCGTCCACAGACAGCGAGGGGCAGCGGGAGGCGGGACTTGCTGTGGGTGTGGGCCCCCCCCCCAGGTGCCCGGACCCCGGGCCGCGGCAGGGAGCCCGCAGGAGGCCGTCAGGGCCCAGACCCCTGAGACCAGACTCCGCTGGGCCTTGGTTTCCTCGCGTGCAGAAGCTGAGCGACGTTGGCAGCTCTGACGCCTTGGGCTCCGGGTGTCGGCGTGACAGGTGTCAGTCCGGAGGGCGAAGGGACGCAGTGGGCGCGGGGGACAGGTGGGCCGTCACCTCCTCATCTGGGCAGTGCGGGCGGCAGGGTGGGTGTTCTGGGGCCCTGGTGGGGAGCGGTGACCTGGGTCCGTGGTGGCAGGGCAGGCACCTACCCGGGCGCGGGGCGCGGGGCCGCTGCGTTTTCCCTCTGCTCCCAGGGAAGCCGCCACATCGGGGTGTGACTGGCGCGGTAGACGGTGCGCTCCCGGCGCACGGCGGGGTCTGACGCCCGCAGACGCGGTGCGGCCGTCCCCACCACCAGGACGGCAGACGCCGCCCCCCAAGTGTCCCCCGGCTCGCGGGGTGCTGCCTCCCTCCCGTCCCCGCTCAGGTGTCCATCGCTACAGACTGGTTTGCGTTTTCTAGCGTTTCCACAAATGGGCTCCTGCGCCAGTGCGCTCCCGCCTGGCTCCTTGCGCTCGGCGCCGTCCTGAGGCCCGTGCAGGCGGTGTGGTGCCGGGAGCCGTGTCTCCTGGGTGCGGAGTCCCGTCCCGCCGTCTGCCGACCGGCACACGCTGATGAGCGTCTCGGTGGTGTCCATTCACGAGCTGTGGTGGGGACGTGAGTTTCCTGTTTCCGAGGTAAATTCCTAGGAGTAGAACGGCTGCACAGCATGGGAGGCGATCGTCCGGGTGCTGAAGACGCTGGCAGGCGGGCAGCCGCTGGGGCACCTGGCTCCAGCCCAGCCTCGCCTCCGCCTGGTGTGGCCCGGCCCGGCCCTCCGCCGGCACAAGTGGGGGCCGCCGCTCAGGTGTTCATCCTCCTTCCCTAACGACTCGTGACGTTGAACTCGCCCTCATTCTTCTTCATGTGACTTTTTTGGTGAAGAATCAAGATCTTCCATTTTAAAACTGAGAGTCTTGTTATTAAGTTATAAACGCTCTTTATATATTGTAGATACGAGGATGCGTGTTCACGAGTATTTCTCCCCCACCTATGCTGTCTTTCTCGTTTATGGAACGGTGTCTTTTAAAGACTAAGAGTTCTCAATTTTAATGAAGTTGGATTTATTAAGTTTTCCTTTTTTTTAATGCTTTCCATATTTAAGGACTTGTGCTCTTTTCCCAAACACATGATTACTAAGATTTTTTTGTCTACTTTCTTCTAGTAGTTTTAGTGCCCGTCTTTGGGTCTGTGAGTTAATTTTTGTATGCCATGTAAATTAGGGGTTGAGATTCACAATCTGATATGTGAGTGTCCAATTTTGCAGTGCCAATTGTTGAAAAGATTATCCTTGACCCACTGAACTCCACTGACACCTTTTTAAAAATGTCAACTTAGGAAAGCAGGGGCTTATTTTTGGACTCTTTATTCTGTTGCATTGGTCAGCAAATCTGTGTCTGGGCCTTGATTCCTGTAGTTTTACAAGAAGTCTTGAAATGAATTAAGATAATCACCCAACCGTGTTCCTCTCCTGCAAGTTGCTCCGATTTCCCCAGGTCCTTTGCATTTCTGTAAATTTTAGGAGCTATTACAAGGGATCCTGGGGGGATTTGTTTGGGATTGCAGGGCACCCAGAGGTCAGCGGGGGAGGACGGATCCACCGAGGCCGAGCCTTCTGGCCCCTGGACACTGTGTGTCTCCCCGTGTGTTCCATTTCTGTCTGGGGCGTGTCGTAGTCTCCAGAGTAACGGTCGTTTACGTCTTTTGTCAGAGACCTAAGCGTTTCCTTTTTTGATGCCGTCGCCCGTAGAATTTCTTTATGTTTGGTTTCCGATTATTCATTGCTAGTATTCAGAACTATAATTTTGGTATCTTGCGTCTTGAATCTTTCCTAAGTCAGTTCCTACTTCTAGTGGTTTTCTTAGTGGGTTCTGTGGATTTTTTACCTTGATAATCATGTCTTCAAACAAAGGCTGTTTTAGCTCTCGCTTTGCGGTCTGATGCCCGTCTTTCCTGCCCGTGCGGCATGGTGCCCACCAGAGGCGGGCAGCGTGGACATCCTCACCTTCCCACCTACAGCGGAAGCAGCGCGCTGAGCCTCCCGCCCCCGAGCGGGACGTCAGGGGTGTCTGGGGGCCCCTGTTCCAGACTGAAGATCGTCCCTTCTGATGTGGAGCTTCTTAGCGCAGGGGACGCCAAGTTTCGTTGAGTGTTTTTTCTGTCTCTTGAGCTACTCATGGCGAATCGTGCTGAGCGACTTTCGAATGTTAGACTAAACTTGCATTTCTGGATAAATCTGTGTGGTTGTGTCGTGTCTCCTACCCTTCGTATGTGCTTTTGGGCTCCTTTGCTATGATTCTGTGAAGGACTTTTGCATCTCGGTTCATGAGGGACGTCTTCCATCGTTTTCTTACGATGTTTGGCTTCGGGACCAGAGTAACGCTGTCCTGGTGGAGCGAGCTGGGCTGCGTTCTCTTCGTCCGGGAGAAGACTGTGTGCAGACTTCTGATTTCTTCCTGACGCGCGTGGCGGAATCCGTCGGTCAAGCTGCCTGGGCCTCGGCTTCTCTTCCTAGGATGGTTGTTAACTAGATCCTGAACCTACCGAATAAAATATCCAGGCTATTTATGTCTTCTGAGCCAGCTCCGGAATTCTGTGTGTTTGAAGGAATTTGTTCATTTCACCCAAGGTGTTAAGTTTATTGGCACCAAGTTGTTCCTGATATTACGCTTTCCTGTTCACATCTGGGGGACGTGTCCTGATGTCTCTTCTCTTGCCCTTGGGATCAGTCATCTGTGTGCAATGGGTCTGCCTAGAGTTTCCTCGATTTTATTGATCTCAAAGAACCCACTTTTCATTTGGGGTTTCAGTGTTTCTGTTTTGTGATTTCATTGGTTGCGGCACTGATTTTTATTCTTTTATCGTGCTTGCTTTGTATAACTTGGCTGTCCCTTTTCTAGTTTCTTCTAAAAAAATGTCTTTAATGTTTGCTTATTTTTGAGAGAGGGAGAGACAGAGCATGAGCGGGGGAGGAGCAGAGAGAGGGGGAGACACAGAGAATCCACAGCAGCTCCAGGCTCCGAGCTGCCAGCGCAGAGCCCGACGCAGGGCTCGAACTCAAGAAACATGAGATGGTGACCTGAACTGAAGTCAGATGCTCAACCGGCTGAGCCCCCAGGCGCACCTTCTGGTTTGTTAAGGTGGAAACTGAGGACACTGGTTAGAGGGCCCCTGATACCCCCTGAAGACTTCGCTGGAGTCCCACAGATCTTGACACGTTATGTTATTTTCATTGCATTCAAAATATTTCCTAATTTCCTTTTTGTTTTCTTCTTTGATGCCTGCATTATTTAGGAGCATAGGACCTAAGCCCAAACATTTGAGGGTTTTCGAGATACCTTTCTGGTGTTGATTTCACCCTAATTCATTTGTGGTCAGAGAAAATACTTAATGTGGTTTGATTCTCTTTAAACGTAGTAAGACTTGTTTCATGGCCCCGGCATCTGGTTTGTGTTGGTAAATAACCCACTGGGCACGGGGGAAACAGTGCGCGTCCGCTCCCAGAGGACCGTGCGTGGACGTCGCCCGGGGGGGGGGCTGTGTCCTGTCTGCCTGATGACCGCAGCGCACGGGGCCGCCGGCCCGCAGAGCCGGTCACGCTCCTGGTGCTCATGAGGCTTCGCCATTGGTGGGTCGTGTTTGGGACCACGGGCCCTCTGATGAACGGGCCCCCCCGGAAGCCGCCTTCTCTATCCCCAGTCGCGTCCTTTGCTCTGAAATCCACCTTGTTCGATGCCAGCGGAGGCGCTCGGCCCTCTTCTCCTCGGTGTGCCCGTCCCGCACGTTTTCCGTTTCCTTTGTTCGACTTGTGCCTCCCGTGTGACGCGGTGCTGAGTCTTACCTGAGTGAAATGCTTTCCTCTCAATGCGTCCCTGAAGCTCATTTGCATTTATTTGCATATATCAGCCTGCCTGCCTTCCGGTCGGGGCTGCGGGGGGGGGGGGGGGGGGGGGGGGGGGGGGGGCCGGGGTGGCGTGTGTTTTGCCGCAGCTGCCGCAGCGGTGCCCCGTGCAGGACGCTCCAGAGACACGCCGTGAGGTCCGGGAAGGCTCCCTTCCGCTCCAGCCACCCGCATGCACGCACGCCTGTGGCGCCTCCCCCGTCCTTACAAGGACTGTCACCGCCTGGCACGGTGACCCCCAGGCCTCCCGTGTTCCAGCCCCCAGAGCCCGGGGTGGGGGGGGGAGAAATAGATGCGCCGTGGCCGTGCTCCTCAGTCGGGGGTCATGGCGGCCTCGCTGAGCAGTGGGTGCGGCTGTGCAAGCAAGAGAAGGACGGAGTCACCCAAGTATTTCGGTCATAGGTGCTCCCGGAAGAGGGGACGGCATGTGGCTCTGGCCCCTGCCCTGTGCCAGCCCTGGCCCTGGGCCCTCGGCCACCTGGCTGTGCCCCCCGGGAGCCCCTGTCTCCGGCTGCGGCGTGTCAGGGACCCCGGGGCTCGTGGGTAGGACGCAGGGGGCTCGCTGGCCCCCGGACAGGAAGGCGGTCAGGCCTGGGGAAGCACGCGTGTGCCAGCATTTCCCGTGGGGCGGGCCCACACACAGCCCCCCAGGGACACTGCGAGTGGCCAGACAGCGTGGGCGCACGAGGGTGGGGTGTGTGCCAAAGACACTTCTTTATTTAAAAAAAATTTTTTTTAATGTTTTTTTAAATTTATTTTTGAGAGACAGAGACAGCGTGAGCAAGGGAGGGTCAGAGAGAGAGGGAGACACAGAATCCGAAGCAGCTCCAGGCTCTGAGCTAGCTGTCAGCACAGAGCCTGATGTGGGGCTCGAACCCACGAACCGTGAGATCATGACCTGAGATAAAGTTGGATGCCCAACTGACTGAGCCCCCCAGGCGCCCCTAAAGACACTTCTTTAAAATTCATTTTATAAAACAGACCATTTCCCCCCACATTTTTAAGCTTATAGAGAAACCGAGCAGAAAGCCCCGAGTTCCCGCCCCTGCGCCCTCAGGGGGCAGGTCTGGGCTCGGCTGTGTTGAGGTCGCCGGTCGGGCTCTCCCATCTGGGGCCGCAGGGCTCCGACGGGGTCCTGAGCAGCTGCGTGTCCGGCAGGTCCCCGGCCCGCACGCAGCCTGTCGCATCTGGACGTGGTCCCCCTTCGCCCGTGGCCCGAGCTCTGCTGCCCCTTGTCCGGAGCGTGCTGGCCGCCCGCCTGGCTCCCTCGGCTGGGCCTCACCAGCACCCACCGCATGCGGTCAGGACAGACCTCCTCAAAAAGGGAATGAGATCTAGTCGCTGCCTTGTTTAGAACTCTCTGGAAGCTTCCCACGGCTGTGAAGGGACACCCACACCCCTTCCTGTGACCCACAGAGCCCCTCAGAGCCCCGCGTCCCGGACTTGACCTCCCCGAAGTCTGGCCTTCACCACACGCGACCCTCCTGTCCGACCAGCCGCAGCTGGGAGGTCCCTTCGGGGGAGGCCTGCCTTCCCCGACCCTCTGCCCTTGCCCCCTGGCCAGCGCGGGGGCCCCCCGAGAACGAGTCTCTGGTCGCGGTGCTGGGGGTCTCTACAGGGGAGGAGCCCCAGACCCGGGGTTGGCTTTCTTCTGCGTGGGGTGCCCTCACTGTCCCCCGCACCCCCGCGTCAGGTCAGGCTGCTCGGGGGCCACGTGCGGCGGTGTGGGCGGAAGCCAGAAGCCAACACGCTTCGAAGGTCACAGAAAGCCCGGAACGCTGCAGATTCCCTGAGAAGCTCCGAGGGCACTGGGGGGGGGGGGGACTGGGGGGGCTGGAAGGCCGCCCGAAGGGAGCCGGGCGCCCGTGAGCGGGGGGCCAGGGACGCACCTCCCTCCCGAAGTCGGGGTGCAAGGGTGGGGCTCCAGGTCAGTGCCTGAGCCCAGGTCCCCGAAGGCCATGGCCAGCGAGTCTGGGGCTGGCGGACATGGCTTTCTGGGTGGGGCGCGACGCAGGAGCTTCTGGAAGGAGTCCGGCAGGGGTGCCGCGAGGGGCAGTGGACCCGGCCCAGGACCCGGCTGCGGACAGCGCGGGGTCTCGGGTGTGAGGAGGTGTGACACGGGCTGGCCACGGGCGTCTCGGAGCCTGTCTCCTGGGTGTGTCTTGTGCCCTCTGCCCAGCGCGCGGACGCGAGCCACACGGGGCGTGCGGTGCCCTGGGGAGCCCTGGACGGAGAGAGAGACCGGTGGCTCCAGGCGGCCACCAAGACGCAGGGTGGCAGCAGGCTGCGCTCGGCCCCCAGGGCGGTGACCGAGGAGGGCCGTGGCGAGGGGAGACTGCCTGAGGGGCGAGGGGGGGCCGTGGCCCAAGCCCCGGCGACAGCAGCGCGGCGGGCCTGGGGGCCAGGCGTCCACTCTGGGCCCACAAGGGGCCCAATTTCTGACTCAGGTTTTATTTCTTTTTGTAAATCTCCCGAGACCAGGTCCTCGACTTGGCACGACTCTGCTTTTCCCGACCAACTTGCCTCTTGCAGAAGAGTCTGTTCGCTCGCCCGTCTTTGGGGCCGGTTGCGTTTCGCTCGTCTGACTTCTCCCGCAGGCCCGCGGGGCGCTGACCCCCCACTCCTCCGAAACCACGCCTCCCCAGGTGTGCCGGCCAGGGAGTCCTGGCAAACATCTGCCGTCGTGGAGTCGGGATCTGGAGCATTCCCGTCACCCCCAGGAGTCCCCGGTGCCCCTTGGCAGCCCCCGCGCCCCCAGCACCTGGTAATCACGGACGCTTCCTGTCCCCGCGGCCGGGCTGTTCCAGAACGTCATGCGAACGGCATCCTGGGCCACGGAGCCCGGCGTCTGGCTTCTCTCACGGAGCAGGACGCCTGTGAGCCTCACCCCCGTGGCTGCGTTCACGACTTTGTTTCCTCCTAATTGGAGAGGATAAAATGTACCACAGTTTGTTTATCCTTCACGGGCTGATGGACACTTGAGCCGTTTCCAGGTTTCTGCTATTGTGATTACAGGCGTCCTGATCACTGCGCGCAGGTTTCGAGAAGGCCCGATGTCTTCATCCCTCGGGGGGCCGGCTGGCCGCGTGGCGGAGGCGCGCTGACCCTGCCGGGGAGCCCCGCCCGGTCCCCACGTTCGCCCTGCGCCCCCCCCCCCCACTGCGCAGCGCTGCCGTCGGTGCGGCCGCAGCTCGCGGATTTCACCGCGTTTCCCAGCGCCCGCGCCCCGTTCTCGGCGGTTCCCCACGGGCCGCACCTCCCCCGACAAAGGGCTCGTGGGGTTTGCCCGCCGTCGCGATCGGGCCCTCCGTCCTACGGGGGCTGTAAACGTCGGTCCGCTCTGGGTCCAAGTGGAGACCCTGCATTTGGACGACCAGACGTGTGTGTGGCCAACATGTCCCCCCGGGTCCGTGGCTTCTCTCTGCTCTTGACACTGTCTTGAGCACAAGTTTTCAATTTTGACCAAGTCCAATTTTTCAGGGTTTTTTTTCCCTTAAAGGTTCATGTTTTTTGTGTCCTGTCTAAGAAATATTTGCCTAATCCAGGGTTACAAAGACTTTCCTCCTCTATTTCTGTAGAAATTTTATAGTTTTACATTCTGTGTTTATATCTGCGATCCATTTCCAGTTTAATTTTATATGTAGTGACAGGTATTAAATCTTTCTTGCATGTGGTTCTATCCAGCACCGTTTTTCCATCGAATTAGTTTGACACCTTTGATGAAAATCAGTTGACCATGTGCGTGGGTCTGCTTCTGGACTTTCTGATCTGTTTTGCCATGACCACACTGTCTTGATTAATGTGACTTTTATAGTGAGCCTTGAAACCAGGCTGTGTTAATCCCTCAATTTTGCTCATTTTCAAAAATATGTTGGCAATTCTAGGCCTTGCATTTCCATGTAAATCTTAGGATCAGTTTGTTAATTTCTACCAAAAACACCCACCCAGCCACCCTGCCGGAATGTCGTTTCGCACCGCGGGGAGCCGGGCATCGGTCCGCGAACCTGAGTGTCCTGTGGATCTCAGCGACGCTGCTTTCTGCCTCCCGAACACGACGTGCCCCTGCGCCTTTCTAGGTGTTTTTCCGTATCACTCATCCGTGTCTTACGGTTTTCAGGGCACAGATCTCCTGTGTGCCTTGTGTGATTTGCTGCCATTCGTGTTTCCGACATGACCTAAACGGCTTTTCTTGATTTCACTTTTGGGTGGCTTGCTCCTCACACGTTGACCCTGTGTCCTGTGGCTTTGCTAACCTTATTAGTTCTGGAGGCTTCTTTTTTCCCTTTGGTAGACTTTTTAGGATTTTTCTATGGAGATGATCATGTTGTCCCAAACAAAGTCAGTTAGCTGATTTATTTTTTTTTTCCTTTTCAATCTTTGGGCTTTTTGTCCCTTGCTCTTGTCCGAGACACCGGCTGGGCCTCCACGGTGACGCTCAGTAACTAGTGAGGAGACATCAGCGGCCCCGCTCTGGTTCCCGATCCCGGGGAGGGGGGGGGGGGGACACTGGGTCTCTCGCCGGGAAGCGGACGCTGGCTGTGGCTCCGCACGCGCCCCCACCCGCTGAGGAAGCCCCTCTCTTCCCACGTGGCTGGGGAGACCGGATGTCGAGTGTGGCTGCCGAGCTGTATCTCTGGATTATATGTGTCTTTTTCTTTCTACTCTGTTAACGCAGTGAGCGACGCCGCGTGAGTTTCAAATCGTAAACCGACTCTGAATTCTTACCGTAAAGCCCACTTCGTCATGATGCGTTTTAGAAAAAACACATTGTTGGCTTTGATTTGGCAAATTTAACAGAGTTTTCGCATCTGTGCTCACGAGGGGTTGCGCCCGAGGCTTCCTGCTCACAGCGGCTCTGCTTTCGGCATTAGGTCATCAGTTGGGAAGGGTTCCTGCTTTTTGGTTCCGGAAGATTTAGGGCAGAAGTGCTGTTTTCTCCAGTGTCTGACAAGACGTGCTAAGCCATCAGGCCTGGAGTTTTCTTTGTGGGAAGGCTTTTGGTTAGAAATTCAGGTTTTTTTTCCACAGGCTTAGGGCTCTCCAGTTTGTTTCTTCCCGAGTAATTTCAGTAGTTTGTGTCTCTGGTATTTGACCCCAAAGAGCCAGCCCCCCATCTTAGGACCCGGGTCAGTCCACCCTGTGGGAGCGGGGGACCTGGGGCTGTCCAAACACAGAGCACCCTCCTCGGGGCCCTGAAGGGGGTGAGGGCTGGAGGGGCCCTGTGAGGGCAGCCCTGCTCTGGTGACAGGGACACGGTTGGCGGGGGGGGGGGGGTGAGACCCTCTGCTTCCTCCCAGCCCTGCTCGCGGGAAGACGACCCCTTCCCTCCTCGGAGGAATGAACTCCAAGGAGACGGCCCTCGGAGCCCACGGCAAGTTCGCTTTCGTCCTGTGCTTTTACTCTGTAAACTCCAGGCCTAAAACAACATACATCCTTCTGAAGCTGTTCACATATTAGCTCTTAAAACAGCAAAATCCGTGCACAATTTCCTTTCAATCCCTTAAAACATTCCTGAAAGAAAAAAAAAACTGTTTAAATTCACCGCCTGTCATTAAAAACCTCAGGATGTGCAGAGCCGGGCGAGGCACCCAGCCGTCGGGACACGGAGGAGCAGGGCCCCGGCTCGGACGCACCCCGCGAGCCCCCGGAGCCGGGCCGGCCTGCACGCCCCCAGCGGCAGCCCCCCGCCGGCTCCGCTAAAATAAACACCATTCAAACCCGGGCAGAGCCTTTCAGCGCTCCGACCAGATAATTAGAAAGGGTTTTCATCCCCAAGTCGCTCTTGGTTTGGTAAACTTCTCGTTCTGGGTAAATTCTTAAATAAGACATTTTTAGAAGCTTGGGCTCTCAGCAAATAAAAACCGGGCGGCCGCCTCCCCCTCTGTGCCCCAGCCCAGCCGGCTGAGGTGCCCATCACGGGGGTGGAACTCCTTTGGGGTTAACAGCCCTCAGCAGTGAGGTTCCGGGGCTGAAAATAAACCCCATTTAGCTGGCCTGGGGACGGAAATAGCCCTGCCTGGGGAAGACGGAGGATTTGCTTTCCATACGTGCAAAGCTGGCTGCCGGGCGGCGGGCGGCGGCTGCAGCTGGGCACGGGCGGTCTCGGGGCCCCCCGCGCCCCGGCCACAAATTACAGGGTGGCCCGCCCGGCTGCTCCCGGGTGCGCGAGGCCCGAGTGTGATTCACGGGGCTCGTGGTCCCCAGTGGAAAGCCCCCACCTGCCTTTTTGACTGGTTAGTGCCCTGGACACTGCCCCCCCCCCACCACACATCCCACCTTCCCCGCCCCTGCGGCCTGGTCGTTAGCCTGCGATGCCTCTCCCAGCGCGGCGGGGTCTGCCTTCTGAGCCCAGGGGTCTCCCGGGGAGCGGGGAGGGCTCGGGCCGGTGTCCGCCCACGCACCCAGAGACGCGGGACCCCATCCCAGGAGCAGTGAGCTCTGGAGCCTGTGACCTGGACGTCCACAGGGACTTCGGTCCAGCCCTTGGCCTGACCTGGACGACAGCCGGGAGCCCCCACTTGCCGTGTGCATCTCTTCGGAGGCTGGGAGAGCCGGGGAGCGCTGTCCCAGCTCCGGGCGGCTCCGCGGCCCCTCGATGCGTCCCCCCACCTCCGCTCTGTGCACGGCGTTCTCCCTGCTGGTGCGCAGGCTCCCCCCACCTCCGCTCTGCAGGCTCCCCCCACCTCCGCTCTGCACACCGCGTTCTCCCTGCTGGTGCGCAGGCTCCCCCCACCTCCACTCTGCGCACTGCGTTCTCCCTGCCCGTGTTCGATCCCCCCTTTGTGTCAGGACGCCAGTCTACGGGGTTAGGGCCCAACCTAATGACCCGGCTTAACCAATTACATCTGCAAAGATGCCGTTTCCAGATAAGGTCCCTCGCGCCGGTCTGTGGGCTCAGGACTTTAGTGTGTGAGCTTTGGGGAGACGCACGTCCACCCCAGACAGGGTCTAGGCAAGGGGTAAGGAGTGAGTCTGTGGGGCAGGAGACACTCAGTCACTCGGGGCCAGTCCTGCTCTGGTGCTGGAGGCAGGTGGCCCTTGGGGACTATTGTCATCTGGTGAACTAACGGCACCTGGCTGGCACCCTGGGTGTGGCACTGTGCTCAGAGTCAGGGACTTGGACTTGGTCAGAGGGAGACAGGAGAGGTCTCTGTGCTCAGGAATTCTTGAAAAAGATGCAGGTGTGGTGAAATCCATTGAAGTGATGTTGGAAATTGCTTTATCCACCCACAGTGCCATTGATGGGGGACAGGCACAGGGAGATGAAGTCGCAGACATGCCCATCTCGCTGGGGGGGGTGGGGGGCTACAGTAGAAGCTCCTCAGATGGGAGCAGGGGCTCTCTGAGCTTCAGGGATGGGGACCCGGCGACGGGACTGGCTCGGCAGGGAGCGCCCCGGCTCGGGAAGGAGAAGGGAGCTACGCTGACCGCCTCTCCAGCTCGAAGGAAAATGAGGGACAACGTCAGACGCAAACAGTAAGTCCGTCGAATCGGACGCATCCAGCTTTACACTAAACACGAACGGCCTGAGAACCTCTGTTACAAAAGCAGCAGACCCTCAGAAGGGTTTTTAGTTTTATTTTTTAACAAATATGTTGTCAGAGGAAGTCAGTGAAGGAAAATAACAACGGACATTGGGAAACAAAGGAAGGGCGAGGCTGGCTGAGCGAGGGCGCGCCGGCGCAGCATCCGCGAGGGCGCACAGGCGCAGCGTCCGCGTCTGCGCCCGGACGAGCCGCTTCTGGAGGGGAGGGGGTCGTCAGCTCTGACGCCGAGCAACGCGAGAGCTCCGTAAAGCGAGAGCGATTGGAAATGCGGGCAAAGCAGGTTCGACATGATCACTGCGGAGACTGACTGTGCCCCCTCAGAACAGGGCAGTTCCGGCAGACACAAGACACAAACACGCGAGGGTGTGGACAGCCCGTGTGGCGACGGATTCTAACAGTAACCTGAAACGGTAGTTCCTGTTGCCTGTGGCGTGTTCCAAGCGTCCCCAAACCCGGTGCCTTCAGATGCACCGGAGGAGCTCACTGCTGCCCAGCAGGGACCAGGCTCGGTGGGGACGGCCAGCCCCGCTCAGCCTGGCATCAGCTACAGGCCCCGCCCCCACAGTGGCATCCCCAAGGCATCCCCAGGGGGCACGGCTTCCTCGTGGCCTGGTTCTCGGGATGGGCAGTGGGCAGGCCTGGACAGAGAGCACCTCGGTTTGGCGCGTGGAGCCCAGACGCAGCGGGAGGAGTGGCAGAGAACCTCGGGACCGTGTTTTCAAACCGGCGCTGTGGCCGTGGACCTTCCTGATAGAGACCCGCTAGGTCCGCACGCCCACGCATAGTTGTGAGACCGATCACTTGGCTGTGAAAAAAAACCCAACACACTGTGAGAAATGGGGGTGAAGTTGGCTGCGATCAAAACCTGGTGCAAGGAGAAAGGAAGGATTGCGGGGCCACCGGGCGAGCAGAGCTCTCCTAAGCGACCCCAGGGCGCAGGGGAGGTGACCGTGGAGCGGGCCCGCCACGCTGGGCCGTGGAAAGGGCCCCTCGGTGCAGGGCCCACCCAACACGACTGTGGACACTTGGGGTTTTCACACCGTCCCTCGCAGTTTCTTGCTCATGGTTTCCTTGTGTCACAGGGGTTGTCTCCTCATGTGCATTGAAATTCACTCATGAAGAGCAAACAGTAGGAAAAAATATATGCGCTAGGTGCCCACGCGCGTCTTGTATTTAGTAATCGCCCTTTGCCAGGTGCTCTGGGGGCGTCCGGGGGCGTCCGGGGGTGGTGTGGCTGCTGAGCCCAGTCCTGGGCAGGGAGGAGGCCGCGTCCTGGCCGGGGCCGCCTCTCCCACCCCATAGCGGCGGGGCCCTGCCCACCTCACGACCTCAGGGGCGCCCGGGGCGGGGGGGGGGGGGAGGAGGCGGGCTGTGCTCACGCACCCCGCAATGCTGGTGCAGGAAGCTGGGTGCCGGCACCGGTGACGCGTGTGAAGTGACTGTGACCGAGGAGACCCCTCCTCCTCCCCGCTGGGGGGGCTCCCAGGCTGCCGGGCCTGAGGGTGTGCTCCGGCCACGGATGTGGAGCAGGGGAGAGGGAGGCGGCCGGCCCCCGGCAGCCTGGACGGCGGGCCTCCCTCGAGCGGCCTTCCCTGGGCAGCATCCGCGGCCCCTTGCCAGGCCAGGGCGCCGGACAGCAGCTGTCCCCCACTCGCCCGGCCCGGCTGCTGGTCGGTGGGGACGGGTCAAGGCCCACGGCCTGCAGAATGGCCCCCCAGACAGCTGGCAGGGAGGCCGCCTCCTGAGTGGCCCCCACCCGGTGATTGCGTCTCATGGCAGGGGCAGCGCCCCAGGCCCGGCCAGACCGCCAGCCTCCAGGCAGGGCTTCTGCCTCCGCGGGGCCTGGCGGCTCGAGGGGCCCTCGTGGGAATTCAGGATGGCACCCCAAGTCGCCAGCGACCCCAGAGCCATGTGGGGGTGAGGGTCTGTGTCCCAACAGCAGGGAGACCGTGTCTAGCCTGGGGCGCTGGGGGTCTTCCTGGGTCCTCCATCACCTGGACTGTGCTTCCAAAGTGAAGGCAGAGTTCCAGCTCGTGGAGGAGCTTGGGGGGGCGGCGGTCTCCTGGTCAGCAGGAGGGAGGACAGGCTGGGGAGACACAGGCCGGGTCCAGGGGGAGGTGTCAAAGGCTTGGGGTGCGTCACACAGGGTCAGGGAGCAGTCAGGAGGGCCCTCTGTGCTGTGGGCAGAGTGGGGGGGCTGGACCCGGGTCTAGGCCAGCCTTGGGCCCACGGGGCAGCAGACCAGATGTGGGAATGGGTGGAGGCCCAGGGGTCACTGTGCCGGGGGTTTGGTGATGCTGCACCCCACTTTCCTGCAGGGAAGTGTGGCTCTCGGTGGCCCGGCCCGCCCTCTGTGCCTGCACAGGTCTCCCCTGGGGCAGCAGGGCCTTTCCCTGGACCCCCAGTGGTCGACTCGGGGCCTGGCCCGCAGGCCGCATGGAGTGGGGAGCAAAGGGGTCCGGGGCACATGGGTCCCCGCCCCGGCACGGGCCTCTCTGCTCTGTGGCGCCTGCCGGGGGGGGAGACAGGCAAGGGGGGGGCCGGAGTTCCACGGGGTGGGCGGCAAGTGTGCGCCGAGGGCCCAGCTGTGCCCAGCACATGTCACCGGGAGGCCCCGGAGCCCTCAGCATGGGCGCGCGGCTGGGAGCAGCTGGCCACGGGCAGCCCCGGAACAAAGGGCGCTTTGAGGCTGCGTGCCTGCCCCGTCCTCCCCGGCCGCTGACTGTCCCGGGAATGCGGAGGCTGCCCCGGCGGCCCGTCGGGGCCCACTCGGAGTCAGAACAGCTGGGCCGGCCCTGTGCCCCCCGGGGGGACGCCTCCTGGCTGGTGGGAGGAGGGGAAGGCCCTCACGGTGGTTGCCGGGGCCGGTCCTCCAGGTCTCTGGGGCCCCTTCTCTGCCGGCGAAACTCCGCTCACCCCGGGGAGTACGGGCATCCTGCCCCCCATGGAGGCCTTCGATGGGGGGCCAGGATCTCCTGCAAAGATGTCCCCCCACCCAGGCTGCATCCCTAGTGGGCCAAGTCCAGTGCCCACAGGTCCCCCGGGGAGGCAGGTATCTGTTTGTCCTTGGCCCTAATTCCTGCCCCTTGTGATTTCTCACCTGACAGCCCGAGGCCCCTCCACCCCCAGTCCCGGCACTTAATCCTCTGGTTCATCTTCTGTGCCCTGCAAACATCTTCGTCATCTAGATAACAGCAGGAACATCAGAGGCCACAGGGCTCACAAGGATAGCGATCTGGAGGCTGCCTTTATGTTTAGCAAGAGAAAAAATATTTTCCATCCCGAGTCGGGATGTGAGCTCAGCTAATCCAGGCGGGGTTAACCTTCAGGCCATCTTGCTATCTGTCACATGGGTGCATTGCGCAGCAGGGACGTTCCTAGCGCTCCTAAGTCATGCGATGCCAGCAGCGCAGCCTCGGAACACGGGCCTTAGACCGTCCTCCTGCCAATGAGGATTCAGAGGCTGATAAAGAAGGAACACAGATAAGCCCACCAGCGGCCTTCATCCCCCTCCGGTCCACGCGGTCGGCGCCGTTACGAAACGCTTGAGCAATCGCCAGCCTTTCCCCCCCGAGCGCTCTCGCAGCGGGGGCCAGATAAGCCCCTGCCTCTTTGAACCTTTATCTCTCCTCCTGAGATCGGCAGATGTGCCGTCACATGGCTCCCCCAGAACACCGAGGGCCCGGAGGGCCAGGGCGTCCAGGTGCCGCGCACCCTCCTGTGACTTCTCGCTTTTTCCCCGCAGCCCCACCCGACCCAGGGTCTGTCAGCAAAATGGCAGGATGTCAGGCAAGGACCTCACGGTGAAGTCCGGGGACGGTGACCAGGGCTGCGGCGCATCTGAGGTGGGGCCAGAGACCCTGGGAGGGTCCCAAGCTTGTACAGCGCCCCACTCACCCATCAACGCCCTGATGAAAGAGGGCAGGGGGCCTTCAGAGACCCCCCTCACCGCCACCCCCACCCCAGGCGGGCCCTTTGCACGTTGCTCCCCCTGCAGCCCCAGCAGGAGGGGACCTGGGGGGCCTGGCGTTGCTCACTGCCAGCAGCGGGT
Organism: Mungos mungo; assembly: GCA_004023785.1. NCBI lineage: Eukaryota > Metazoa > Chordata > Mammalia > Carnivora > Herpestidae > Mungos > Mungos mungo. The sequence continues at coordinate 63,792 of PISW01008219.1, forward strand.
CTGTGGGACCCTTGGCCCACAGGCCGGCCGCGCGGGGACTCTCCCAGCCCCAGGCGGAGTGAGCTTCAGGCCCGTCTCTCCGCCCAGTGGGGTGCGGGGCCTGCAGGTGCGTGTGGTCAGGCGCAGAGAACAGCACGGTCGCCATTTCCAAGGGTGCAGTCAGCGGCATTCGGTGCATTCGCAGAGTTGTGCAACCACCGCGCCGTGCGGTTGCAGGGGAAGCCCCTGCCCCCCCACCCCTCCGGGGGAGCCCCTGCCGGGCGGCCGCTCCCCATTCCTGCCTCCCCCCGCCCCTGGCATCCACTGATCTGCTTTCTTTCTGTAAAACCGTGGTGAAAGGCACATACCACACGTTTTCTCCTATTTGTGTCAAGGTGCACGCACAGCTCTGGGCACAGAGCACGTCCACACTGCCGTGCGGCTGTCCTGACCCTCCGCCTCCAGAACTTTCCGTCTTCCCACACAGAAACTCTGTCCCCATGAGGCACAGACCCCAGCCCCAGCGCCCACCTTGCCACTTTCTTTTTTAGGGGAAAAAAATCCAGGGGCGCCCGGGATGCTCAGTCGGCTGAGCGTCCAGCTTCAGCTCAGGTCATGATCCTTGTTCGGGAGTTTGAGCCCCAGGTGGGGCTCTATGCTGACAGCTCGGAGCCTGGAGCTGCTTCCAACTCCGTCTCTCTCTCTCTCTCTCTGTCTTTCCTCAGCTCATGCTCTCTCTCTCTTTCTCAAAAACAAATGGACGTTAAAAAATTTTTTATTTCACTTTATTTGAAAGGCAAAGCAGCTTGCTCATTGCTCACCCCTCCATGCCCTCCCCTCTGGTAACCGCCAGTGTGTCCTCAGAGCCTGGGGGCCGAGCCTCGTGTGTCTGTGCGGATTCCACACGAATGAGATCTGTTTGTGGCCTTCACGCGGTGGCCTTGAGCTCCATCCTGTCCTCGCAGATGGCAGGATTTCTGACGAGTCCGTGACGTGTCTCTGTGAGCCCCTGCTCAGTGGGCAGACACCGCTGCCCTCCTGTCACCGGCAATACTGTGTGAGCGTGGGGCGCGGGTATCTTTTGAGTTGTGGTTTCGTTTTCTCTGGGTAGATACCCGGGAGCAGAAGAGCCGCCTCTCACGGGCCCTCTGGCCTTCCGAGGACCCCTCCTGGGCCTGGCAGCGGCCACTCCCAGACAGGCTCCCGTTCTCCGCGCCCTCGCCAACGCTGTGACCTCTTATCCATTTTACCGGAGCCTCCCTGACAGGTGCGAGGTGCGCCCTGGTCGCAGCCACCATCCGCATGGCCCTGCCGGCGGCATCTGCCGGCCATCACGTCCGCTCTAGAGAGGGGTCTGTTCCAGTTCCTCCCGTTTTCCCTCCCCCAGCCCCTGGGAAGACCCGCGGGAGGAGCCTAGCGCCGGCCGGGAACCCAAGGGAGGACGGGGTCAGGGTGGGGCCCGCCAGGTGCCTGTTTCACTTGGGTCTCTCTGGTCTCAGCACTGCTCTGGCCTGTCGGCCCCTCGGCCGCGAAGCTGACAGCGACCAGGATGGGAGGGGTCCCTTCACCCCTCTGGTTTTAATTTTTTTTTTACATTTATTTATTATTGAGAGACAGAGCACAAGCAGGGGAGGGGCAGAGAGAGGGAGGGAGACACAGAATCCGAAGCAGGCTCCAGGCTCTGAGCTGTCAGCACAGAGCCCAACGTGGGGCTCGAACCCATGAACTGAGAGATCATGACCTGAGCTGAAGTCGGCTGCTAAGCTGACGGAGCCAGCAGGCGCCCCTCTTCTGGTTGGACTGTGGTCCCCGCGAGCTCCCAGACATGAGGGCGGTCTCTGTTCTTGTATGTGGAGGGCAGAGCTCTGAGCTCAGGGCCATGCTCCATCCGGGTCCCAGGCTCCTGGCCAGGGTCACGCAGGCACCACGTGGAGCTGGCCCAGAGGACCGCTGGGCGGGCTGTGTTATCAGTGGGGGAGCCACGTGGCTCCCACAGGCTGGTGGGTGCGGCTCCCAGGGGTGGGGGTGTTGAGCTGGACCGAGGAGGGCCTGAGAACCTGGGGTGTGGGCCTGCCATGGGCCAATGGGAGGCTTTCAGGATAGGGGAGAGCGTGAGGGCCTGGGTGGGGCCCCAGACCCTGACCCTCTGGGACAGACAGTGGGGAGTGACGGCAGTGAGCCTGGGGGAGGGGGGACAGCCGCTAGCAGGCTCTGGGGGACCCTTTCTGTCACCTTTGGGGCTTGCTTGGGGCCTGGAAAGCAAAGACACATGAGCCTTGGGCCTGCCGCTGCCAGGGTGGAGGAAACTCAAGGCCCAGAGGGTGGCAGGGGGGCGGGGTCACCTTCCTGGTCTGGGCCACTGGGGCCGGAAGCCAGTCTCCCTTAGCCGGAACTGGGAGGAGGCGCCATGGGCTGAGGACGCCATACCCGAATCGGGGGCAGCTCCAAGGATGGCAGAGGTCGGTCCTCCCACAGGCCCCCAACACCGCTCTGCCCAGCTGGATGGCCAAGGGCAGTCACAGCCCCGCAGCGGCCTCCAGCCATCCTGTGAAAACATTCCAGGGCCCCTGCTAGTCCACAGGCCCGGGCAGGCCCGCCGGAGCCCAGGTCAGATGACAGGCGGCTCCAGGCGCCGGCAGTGGGCCGGCCGGGCCAGCAGACCTGCCCAGGGGCCCCAGTGAGCACCCTGGGGCCCCACCCAGCACACAGCACCCAGCTCTGAGGGCCTGGCTGTGGCCTAGACCCCAAGTGCCACACCACCCAGCACTCCAGGCAAACATCCTTGTGCCCCGTGCCTCTGGACGGGAATGGGCTCGTCCCCGTCCCTGCCCGGCGTGTGGGCAGCATGGCATCGCCGAGCCCGGCCCCGCCTGGGTCTGGGCCTCGCTGACACACGGTGAGCTCCCCACTCAGCCCGCCGGCCTCGCGCTGCATTCCAAACTCAAACAAGATTTGAGGATTAGCATTGTTTTAAATCATTCCTACACTCACACTCCAGAGGGGAATCCGTGTTCTCAGGCAGCCGCCCTGGGGAGCTGGGGTAGCTCCGTGCTCCGGACCAGCTTCTCCCCAAGCGTGAGACCAAGATAATTTGGGTGCGGGCGGGGGAGACCCAGGTTTCGCTGATGTTACTTACGTACTTCAAGGTCTCTCAGAAGACATTTCTCACGCTTTAAATCTGCTCAGGGCACCGCTTGGGAAGGGATTTAAACAATAAGAAGTGCATCAAAACAGGAAGGAAAACTGGGAGGTGATGGGTGAGCAGGATGGTGCATGGACGGGCAGACGGGGAGGGAGGCCCCGGGCACGGCTCTTCTGGGGACCCCCTGGTGGCCAGGTGACCCCTTCTCCACGAAGACGCCGGTGTCCGTGTGTCCACTTGGGGAACGAGGTGACGGCCAAACGCCAGGGGCCCGGTTCCTGGGGAAACCCCGCGGGCAGGACGGAGCCCCGGGAGCGGGCCGCTGTCGGCCCCTCTCCCGCCGGGTCCGCGCTGAGCGCCGGCCAGGGCTGCCCCCGTGAGGTCCGGAGTGTGCAGGTCTGCACAGGCCCCGCCCCCTCGGGCCACGCGCAGCCACACCCCCTGAATGACTCGACGTTATGGACAGAACTTTTTTGCAAAATCTCTTACATTTTCCCCGTTATCCACTGAGCGTGCCCCCGACACAGGCCACACGAGGCGTGACACTCGGGAGCCCGGGGGCAGTGTCCAGCCGCCCCCTGGCGGCGGCCCCCTGGCTGGCGGGGAGGGCAGAGGCGGGCTGTGGAGCGGGGCCCACACTCTCTCCCAGCGAGGCCCCTGCAGGGCCGGGCTCCAGGGAGAGGCGGGTCAGCACCCCCTCCCCCGGCCCCATCGGGGTCCTGGCCGCCGTGGCCGTCTCTGCGTGGGCTCCACAGAGCCCGTGTTTGCCGCCTCTGCCACGCAGTCCTCCTGGGCCGCCCCGGGCCCGTCCCTGCTGTCAGAGCCTCCTTCCTGTAAGAGGCTGTGACAGTCCCTTGTACGGACGGACCCCTTCCGCTGGGGCCGCTCGCGTCTGCTCGAGACTCCACGCGGCTGAAGGGGACTCTTCTCGCGCCACCCCTCCCGGCTTGGGGGGCGCGCCGAGGCCGTGCCTCCCGCTGGTGCTGGGGCTTCCCGCGGGGCGGGGCTGCGCCGCCCCTGCTTCCGTGTCCCCGCACGGCACTTCCGGTTTCCGGCACGGCCCTTCCGTGTCCCGGCCCGGCACTTCCGTTTCCATCGAGCCCGGCTCTTCCTCCTCCGCTAACTCAGACGCTTCGTTCTTTGTGCGGCGACTGAAAATGGAATTGTTTTCATTGTTTCCTTTAAAGAGCGTCCACGGTTGGTGGAAACGATTCAGGTGACACAGAAACGCACTTGCTTTGCGCCCGTCGACTCCGTACCTGCCTCGCTGAGTTCTAGAAAGATCTAGCAGGTGTGTTGTGTGTGTGTGTGTAACCTTCGGAGTTTTCTGCGCGTAAGTTCACGTCATCCGCGAGCAGAAATCGTCTTCGTTCTTTCCTGTCGGGACGCCTCCCGTCTGGGTCGAGCCGTGGCTCCGCTGGACCGGCCAGCGCGGCATCGAGCGCCGGGCAGGGAAGGCTCCGCGCTCGTGGGGTTTTCCGGTGCGGCTCGGGGCCTGCAGCATCTCCCTGTCCCCCTCGTCCGCCGGTCTCCACACCCAAGGTGTGCAGTTTCGTCGCGTGCTTTGGTCGCATCGACTCAGCTCCTGCGTTTTCACCCCCTTCCTGTGAACGCGATGCGCTGTAACTGACCGATCGCCGCCTGCTGAGCCGTCCTTCCTCACCTGTGACCCCTGACACGCCGCTGGGCCGGCTTGCTGGTGTCGTTCTGGGCGTTTCTGCAGCAGGGTTCACCCTGGGCTCCTCTTTCCTGACAGCGTCTTTGCCTGAGAGGGGCACGTTGGCCTCCGAGAACGAGCTAGGAAGCGTTCCCCCTCTTCAGTTTTTTGGAAAAATCGAAGAAGGACGGGGGTCAGTTCTTCTCCAAACGTCTGGCCGAATTGACCAGCAACACCTTCGGGTCCGCGGCTTCTCTCTGTTGGGAGAGTTTGGGTCACTGGTTGGGTTTCACGAGTTCTCGATCTGTGGGGGTTTCCCGCCTCCCCCTCGTGGGTCAGTCCATTCCACTGGGTGGTCTGCTTTGTTTCCCTTTGAGCTTGGTTTTTACCATCCCTCTTCGTTTGTCCCCCCACGTGCCCGTCTCTGCATCGGCTGCCCACCCGTCCTCTGTGGCCTGGATGTTGGCCCCAGGCGTCCCGGGGTCCCCTGCTCGAGGTGCCCTGACTGCAGACTGAGCCCTGGCCGTGGCGGGAGCCCTGAGCGGTGCTTCCAGCAAAGTCCTCCGCCGCCTCCTCCTCCTGGTACCCATCCCTCCCCTGCCCTGGCGTGCTCCTGCGCTCGGGCCCCAGTGGACGCTCCCAAGTGTCCCCGGATACTGTGTCCTTGGTGGCATGGTGGCTGTGAGGTGAAAGAGGGGCCATCTTAGGAGGATGGATGTTCTCCGACACCCAGATAGGGTGTGCGGCCCGAGCTCGGGGGCTCAGTGGCTCACACGGCACGGGGCCGGGACGTCCATGTCTCAGGGCCGGGCGAGGACCCGAGGCCTGAGCCTGGCCGGCCCCGCTCTGAGGAGCGGCGGGTGTGTGCTGGTGGTGGGCCTGGCCAGGTGGGCGCCTGCGCGTGACGTCTCTGAGTGGAGGCCCCGCTCACCCCCCTCTGCCCCCCAGGAGATCGTGCTGGTGGTGTTCTTTGGGACGGAGTATGTGGTCCGCCTCTGGTCGGCCGGCTGCCGCAGCAAGTACGTGGGCGTCTGGGGGAGGCTGCGCTTCGCCCGGAAGCCCATCTCCATCATTGGTGAGTCACGCCTGCCCTGGGGGAGCTCTGCCCCGAGGCTGCCAGGCGAGGGCTGGGCAGCTCCCCCCAGAGGGGGACCCGGCATGGGCTTGGTCATGCTCAGCACAGCGCAGGTGTCCGCTGGCCAGCACCCTGGCAGCGGGGCTGGGAGGTGGGCCAGGTGGGCCCGCGTGGGCCTAGACAGAGGGCCCATCTCCCCGTCCCGGTGGCCCTGGCCTCCTGACTGCCCGGCTCCTTCCCCTGAGCCAGCATCTGGCTGCTGACACGCCGCCCCTCCCCCCAGACCTCATCGTGGTCCTGGCCTCCATGGTGGTCCTCTGCGTGGGCTCCAAAGGGCAGGTCTTTGCCACCTCGGCCATCAGGTACTTCTGGGCCACAAGCTCTCCTGGCTGGGGGCGCGAGGGCCGCGGGTCAGGGTGCCGGGCGGGCCCATGCTCAGACCCCATGCAGAGGTAGGCCGCCCGGGTTTGAGACTCAACAAGGGCACCTCTGGGACTGGGGCTGTGACCTCACCATCTGGGGACCTCAGTTTGCCCATCTGTAAACCAGGGAGATCCCAGGGCCTCCCCCAGAAGGTGGGCTGGGGACCAAAGGAATTTGGAGATGGGCAGGTCCACCTGAGGTCTGGCATGGCACCCCCCCCCCCAGCCCTGACCCTGTGCTTGAGGAGGGGCGGGGCAGCTTGCCCGGTGGGGAGCGGGCAGGCGCAGAGCCGGCTGAGAGGGGCCGCGCGGGGCTGAGCCGAGGGCAGGGGCACAGAGGCGTCTACCCCGCAGGGGCATCCGCTTTCTCCAGATCCTGAGGATGCTGCATGTCGATCGCCAGGGGGGCACCTGGAGGCTGCTGGGCTCCGTGGTCTTCATCCACCGGCAGGTGCGTGCGCATGGGCCCCAGGTGGGGGGCAGGGTGCGGGGCCGAGTCTCAGCGGCCCCTGGCTGTGTGCCCACATCTTGGGTGCCCGCATTCCTTCCCGCTGGTATAAGAGGCTGGGGACGAGCTGGGGAGAGAGGCTCGAAGGGGCTCAGACACCTAGTAGCGGCAGACGGGAACAGCCCCTCGAACACGGGGCGCGTCACCCCGGGTCTCAAGGACAGAGCCTGCAGCCCACCAGCTGGCCCGTGTCCAGGCAATGGCCAGGGCCTGACACAGGCCACTGGGGAGATGGGCAGTGACGGGTCCAGAGTGGGCGTGTGGACCACGCAGGACCCTTGTGGGACCGTCTGCGAGAGGCGAGCTGGCACCACGCAGGCCCCTGGCCAGCGCTGTCTGTCGGGAAGGTCACAGAGCCCGGGCCACGGCGAGTGCCCCGCCGACCCGCACCCTCTGCTTGCTCTGCCCCCAGGAGCTCATCACCACTTTGTACATCGGCTTCCTGGGCCTCATCTTCTCTTCCTACTTCGTGTACTTGGCCGAGAAGGACGCCGTGAACGACTCAGGCCAAGTGGAGTTCGGCAGCTACGCAGACGCCCTGTGGTGGGGGGTGGTGAGTGGGGGCAGCGCCCCGGGCAGCGGGGGGGCGGGATGCCACCTCGGGGCTGGGGGCGCCAGGTTCTCCAGCCTATGGGCTCGGCCACAGGCTCCTGTGCGAAGGGAAGGGTGTCTGCGGGAAGGCTTGCGGCAGGGGCTGGCAGCGTGGGGGCACCCATGGCCGACCCTTCATCTCGGAGCCCGTACGGGGGCTGCCCCCACCCAGGCTGGGGCCTCTGCTGCCCTTCACCCTGGCGGGGGGCGGGGGGGCAGGCGTCAGTCTTGCAGGTGCCATAGCTGGGCCCTGTCCAGAGAGGTGCGGGCTGCCCCTGGGACTGCAGGCCCTCCTGGCTGTGGGGACAGCTCCCCGGCACCCCAGCTCCACTTTGGCCTGATGTGGGCTCAGGGAGCCAAGAGCTGCGAGTTGGCAGGAGAGGCGGATGTAAGGCGGGGGACCCTACGGGAGGGCAGGCAGGTCTGCCTCGCAGGGGGCAAGGGGGACTTTCTGCTGAGGACCAGGCACTGCCGTGGACAGCCAGGGGAGGCCTCGGCCAGCCACGTGCACCCTGAGTCCTGGCCACGTCCTCACCGTGTGGCCCGTGGAGAAGCTGCTCAGGGCACGAGGGGTGCCCCTTACAGCCCCCACACCCTCCACCCTGCGTGGGCTTCCTGGGGAGGAAGGTCCAGGCACTGACTGCAGGTGGATTGGGACTGGCCTGGGAAGAGCAGGCACAGGCCCGAGGCGGCCCGGGGTGGACGCTTGCTGTGGGGGGAGATGGGCGTGGGCTCCGGCAGGGCCCCCACACTCCCACCTTTCCATGGGGTATGGTGCTCCCTCCTTCAAAGCTCTGGGTGTGGCCTGCTAGTGCCCCAGGAGGATCACCACAGAGCCAGGAGCGGGGTCCGGGATGGCATGGACATGGGCCCGCGCTGCAGGCTGTGTGGGGCCGAGAGCCTCCTGGAGCTGGGGGTGGGCCAGCCAGCGTCCAGGCTGACTAGGGTAAGGGGGCGGCTGTGGAGACTGTCCTGGGCCGCACGGAGTGTGGTGACGCCTCAGGGCCAGCACCGGGCAAGGCCCTAGCCATGTCTGTCCCCGGGCTTGTCCTTCTGGAAGAAGCAGGCCTTGCTCTCTCCTGGGGCTCCCCACCCTCCTCCAGAAGGAGGCCCACCCAATTCGTCCAGGCAGGGCAGGAAGCCTCCCTGCACTCCCTCGGGGGCACATGTGCCCCTGCCGTGTCCGTGTTCCATGCCTGTGAGGCCAGGCCCACAGGGAGGGCTCCGGGCGCTGGCCAGTCTGCGTGTTTTCTGGAAGCTTCCAGCATGCCAGGCTGCTCGAGGGACCCAACACGGGGCTGGGAAAGGCCCAGGTTCTGGCCTCTGTCTGCCTATCTGCCCGCCCTCCTGTGTGCCCGTGCCCCTCTGTGCCCAGGAGCGGCAGGCCCTGACAGGTCTTGGGGGGGATGGCCAGGTCCTGGTGCTGGGCCCTGTATGGGGACAGGCTACCCGGAACCCGGAGGAAGTGTGTGGGTGAGCGCCCGAGGCCCGGCTGATAAGCGGTGCCCAGCCTTGGCACCGGCCTCCCCGCCTTCCCGGGGCCGCTCCAGGAGCCGCGGGCCGCTGAGGCTGCCCCCCTGCCCCCCTGCCCCCCGCCCTCGGCGGAGCAGTGCCCCCACTCCCACACCTGTGCAAACATCCGCCCGCCGGCCGGGAAAACGGCCCCTTTGTGCCCAGCTTGGCACCGGTGCCCCAGCCCTCGCCGTCAGCTGCAGCCCCAGCCTGGGCCACCGCGGGCCCTGGCCTGGCCATTGTTCCCGCCGGGCCCCGCGCCTCTGGGCCGCCCCGGGCCCCCCACCCCCCGGGGCGCCGGGGCAAACGGCTCCTATTCATGGCGAGGCCGCCCCTGCAGCTGTCCGGGCGGGAGCGGCCCGACGTTTGAGTTATGGGCTGTGTTCCTGGCGCGACTCGGACAAACAGAGCTCAGGCAAAGCAAGACGGGGCCAGCCCTGATTGGGGCTTTGAAGCCAGTTTGGCGGTTTGCGACTGCGCCCGGCGGTCGCTCCTGACCCACTCCCCAGTCCTGGCTCCGCTCACTTCTCCCGGGAGGGGGGCGCCGGGCCTGTCCCGAGGCTCCCTGTCTGGGGCAGACGGAGGAGGAGGTGCCACTGGGGGACACCCCGGGGGGTTGGCGAAGGCTCTCGGCCAGGCTGGTCCTGGTCCCTGCACTGGGTTGCCTGGTCCCCACGCCCCTCACCCCACGGCCTGGGCTGGGGGCTGGCCAGAAGCCAGAGCAGCTTCTCAGAGTCACGGGTCAGACCCCGCCAGGGGGCATCTGGGCCCGGTGTGTCCTCGGCACGTAGGTCCGGCGGTGTCCATTGTACAAGTGGACGAGCCCGTGGTTCCGTCTGTGGCACCGAGGCCCGTGGGTGTACTGGGCTTCTGGGGCGGCTGTAACTCAGTCCCACAGACCCGGGTACTCAAGACAGATGTGTCCCCCCGCAGTCCGGAGACCAGAAGTCTGAGATCAAAGCCTGGTCAGGGCCGCGCCCACCGTGGAGGCTCCTGGGGTGGGTCCTTCCTGCCCGTGCCAGTTTCCGGGGTTTTGGGGGTCCCCGCGTTTGAGGCCACATCTTCTGACTCTTATAAGGACGCTTGTCATTGGTTTGGGACCTGCCTAGATGAACGAAGCAGGATGATCTTGCCTCGAATTTTTAACACCATTCCCTGGACAAAGGCCGTGTTCTGGGTGGACGCGGAAGTTGGGGGGACGCCACTCCACAGCCGTGCCCACCAGACTTCCCGAGAAGGCCCCCTGCCTCACCCGGCCTCAGGCCCTAGTCTGTCCAGTGAGGGTGCTGGCCTGAAGGCCGGTGTCTCCCCCCCCCTGAGCCCCCGCCCCGGTGGGGACCCCCTGCCCTGGCGTGAGAGCTCCCCATTCCAAGTGTGGCGCCCCGTGCCTGGCCGCTGAGGTGTTTGGGGAGGATTTAAGACCTTTTTCTGTGCCCTTGGAACAAAATGCGTTTGTTTGTGTTAAAGTTTAAGTGGAGGGAAAAGCCGTTTTTGCAAACACGGGCTCCTCTGTTTGGCACCCGGGGGTCTCTAAAATCGGGAGACCGCTGGGCTCTGTTTACCGCCGCATCTAAATTTAGAATTTAGTGCAAAAACGCTGGAAGCCTGTCCCTGTGTTTCAGCCCGACTCCCTCTCACTCTCAGCAGCTGGTGGCTCCAGAGGGGTCCGGGCTCCAGGGCTGCCCTGCAGCCTGGCGGCGTGCGCTCACCGGGGCCCGGGTGCCGAGTCAGGGCCTGCGTGAGGACAGGCCCCCCCGCAGACGTCCACGCGCACCTCATCTAAAGCTGGAAAAACCCGAGTCCCGGGGGCGGGGTGGCCGGCCAGGCCCCCAGCCCGGCACTCAGAACCCACCCGTTCCAGGCCCCGTTCTCGGCAAAGCCTGAGGGTGCCACACAGCTGAGAAGCCAGGTCCGCAGGACCCCGGGCACGGTCTTGTGCCCGTTAGCCCATCAGGTCGGGGTAGGAGCGCTGGGGCTCTGGGAGCCTTCCCCAGGGAAGGACCTGCCCGTGGGTTTTGTGGGATGCGCAGGAGTTCGCAAGGTGAGTGTGTCTTCTTGCGCTTACCGCACGCCGGCCAATCCCTAGGGAGGACCTCTCCCGTGACTTGGCAGCCCCGGTGAGGGCGGTGCGAGGGACTGATTTCTCCTGGGGGTGGGGGTTCAGCTCATGTCAGTGAGGGTAGGAACTTTCCAGTTTCAGCCCCAGGGAGAGACGTGTGGTCGGCCTCAGCGAGGAGGCTGTGGTCAGCAGCGGGGGCGGAGCCACACGTGGAGCCGCGTCCCAGCGGCACCGCTGACCACGTGTGTGGCCTGGTGCAGGTCACCAGCCTCTCCGAGCCCATCTGTAAACTCGGTGTCCAGTGCCTTGCCCACGAACTGTGGGAGTCCAGTCAGTGAGGACACAGGAAGCCTGGGCCCCAGGCACCCGGCAAGGAGGCAGCGGAGGCTGGTCACAGGTCGTGGGGGCCTTTCCTCAGCCCCGTGCTCTAGGTCCCCACAGCCAGATGCTTGTGACGGGCCCATAGCCAGCTAACTCACACTACAGTGTCCACGGCTGCCACACCCCAGTCACACTCCTCAGCCCTTCTGGTCCTGCTCCACCGTTGACCGGCTCCCCAGCTCCGGCACCTGCCCCACAGGGTGGCCCCTTTCTGTGCGTGTGTTTTGGCCTCCTGGGACCCCGAGGACCCCGTGTTTCTGACCCCCATCTCAGGGTCTGGGGCAGGCCCGCCACAGTGAAGGGCTCGGGAATGAATGATGCGCAGGCGATGGAGACGGAGGGCAGACCAGAGTCGTTTCCACAGACGCCTCCCCGGTGCCATTGGGGTGTCTGGACTGGCTTCACACGGAGGCCATGGGGCCTCCCGGGCCAGCTTCTCAGGGCGGAGAGTATGCGAGGGGAACCTTCCCGCAGCCTCCGGTCCCTCCACACAGGAGGCAGGCGCACGCCCAGCGTCAGCTTGCAGGGGACTGGGTCGGCTTGGCCCCACCCGCTCGGGCCTGTCCCCCATGCGGCCATGGGTTTATGGGCACTCGGGCCTGTCCCCCACGCAGCCGTGTGTGTGCACACTCGGGCCTGTCCCCCATGCGGCCGTGAGTGTGCACACTCGGGCCTGTCCCCCATGCGGCCATGGGTTTATGGGCACTCGGGCCTGCCCCCCCTGCGGCCGTGAGTGTGCACACTCGGGCCTGTCCCCCACGCGGCCGTGAGTGTGCACACTCGGGCCTGTCCCCCCTGCGGCCGTGAGTGTGCACTCGGGCCTGTCCCCCACGCGGCCGTGGGTGTGCACACTCGGGCCTGCCCCCCCTGCGGCCGTGAGTGTGCACTTGGGCCTGTCCCCCACGCGGCCGTGGGTGTGCACTTGGGCCTGTCCCCCACACGGCCGTGAGTGTGCACACTCGGGCCTGTCCCCCCTGCGGCCGTGGGTGTGCACTTGGGCCTGTCCCCCATGCGGCCGTGGGTGTGCACACTCGGGCCTGTCCCCCACGCGGCCGTGGGTGTGCACTCGGGCCTGTCCCCCCTGTGGCCGTGTGTGTGCACACTCGGGCCTGTCCCCCATGCGGCCGTGGGTGTGCACACGCGGGCCTGTCCCCGGGGCCATGTGGAGGGCTGTGGCTGCCGCGCTGTCCCCCGCACTTGCGGGCCGGGGGCGTGCACGTCTGCCCTGGGGTGCCCCCGCCAGGAGCACATGTGGGGCACTGGGCGTAAGCACAGCTCCGTAGCGGCCCAGGTCTCTGAATTCAGGAAAAACAAACAGCTCTGTGGGGATGGGCCGTTTCCTCCAAGAGCCGAAGGATGTCGTTAACTTGACAAAGCGGGTCTGTGCGGGGGTCTGAGAGGCATGTGCCCTCCCCGGGGTGGGGCGCCTGGCCGGGCACCCCTGACCTCTGCCACTGGGCCCCGGGAGCCTCAGCACCCCAGACGGCGCGGGGCCAGGGAATAGTGTGCGTGGCCGCCCCATGGGGTGCGGTCTGTCTGTTTGGGGAGACAGCCTGGGGGGGCCCTTCAGGTGCCCCTGCCCTGCCCCCCACATCACTTCCCAGCCAGCCTGCATTTTGTTTGTGATGATATTTATAACTTTAAAGGCCGCATTTGCATATCGACTTGATGCCTGAGTTTTCTGGTTGCCCCTTGTCCCCAAGTGGGGAGGGCCTAGCTGTGGCCCCCGCCTCTCCCCTGCCTCTCCCC
>PISW01008220.1:0-57436 GCA_004023785.1 Mungos mungo
TTTAAAAAAAAAATTAGGAAAAATGAGGAAAGAGTCAATAGTTGAACCTTAAAAATTATTCCTTGCATTGATTAAAAAATCTTTCTTTACCTAACAATTATCTCTGTGGCCAGCATTGTGAACATGGTTCTCTCGAATATTTAAAGCTATGTATCCTAAATAATTAAAAAAAAAAAAGTTTTTTTTTCAGTGACAGGGACTTCATAAAAATAGCAAATGTGTTTTGAAAATCACACTCCATTTTCAAGGTTACTGAGCAGCGAAGTGTAACAATGTTACTTTGTGAGGCCAGTGGTCAGTGGGACTCCCAGAGAGTCTAGGCTTTTTGATGCTCTAGGAAGTCCTTGTCTGTTGTGACCACACCCTGCAGACCCTCACGGGGAAGTTGGGATTTGTCAGAGTTCAGAGGTCAGGCACTACCCTGATTCTGTTCCTCTCCTTTTCCCTGGTATAATTTCGGGAAGAGTTAGGTTCAAGCCCTGATCTCCCTCCTTTGCCACGTGGGGTCCTCTGCTCCATTATGGTGAGCAGTCCAAGTCTTGGGGAACTGGGATACTAACTCTGCTGTTTTCTGTACTTCTGGGCTTAAAGTTTTGACAGCTGTCTCCTACACCAAACCCACATAAATTAGTCAGTTTTCCTTTTTAAACTCGATTCTGGGTGGCAAGGAGAAGGTAACGCCTCTGACTGTACTATGCAGCGATTAACTGGCAGAGTAAATCTTCCTTTCGTCTTTCTTGTTTCTGTTCTTTTTGAGGAGATTTGGTAGGGATATGAATTTGGACATCATGTTGTATCACCCCTGCCTTCTAGAGCACTTTGGTTAATAGCATACATCCTCTGTTTTTACAGGGCCAGGAGTTAGAAATGTGGTTGACTCACATGGCTTTTCCTTTGATCTTTAGTCCATTAAATTGAAGACAGCCAGAATCATGCTTCTCTAGACTTCAAAGCAATGATAAAACAATCCCTTGGACTTATAAGTCTTCTTGTCTCATAAAAGATAAATGTTACTGTTAGCCTGTCTTGTGAGAACACGTAGAAGATACCTCTTGTGAGTTGACCCATAAGGAGGACACTGAGAAAGATCCATGGTCTGTTCTTGGAAGTAGAGTGCCTGGCCCCAAAGCATCAACCCCTGTTGTGTTCCTCCTAACTTAACTTGTTGATCAGTTTTCCTTTAGTGAATGGATTGATTGGTGCCAACTAGTGATTCTGTCACTCTGTCTCTGTCTCTCTCTCGCACACCCACACACCTACCCCCAACCCCCCGCCACACACAGAGGGAGTGGTTTGCATAGTATGTACTTGGGTCTGTCCCTTAATACATGTGTTTTATATGACAAAATGCAGGTTGTTAGAGAATTATGAATATATGGAAGGTAAACATGAACTTGTCTAAGACTGACTTTCTGCAAGCTAGTTTCTTAGTAAAAGAATTGTCTTCCATAAAAACCAAGGAAACCAGCTACAGCTTCCTTTTGATCCACTAGACCTGGACCATAGCATTCCCATCATGCCAGTGCATGGATTGCTGAGGTGATGGATCTTACTGCAAGCTCCCTAAGCCTTGCAGCTGAAATTTTACTGCTTGGATGCCTGATAAGATGAAGGGCTAGTACTTATCTCACATAAACCGAGCTGCCATTAGGACTAGAGGCAAAATTCCAGCATGGGATACATTTCGTAAAAGCGTCGCAATATAACAGATCTGGGAGGTGTTGGTCTTTGCGAGTCAGGTGTCTGCTGCTGGGAGGTGGCTGTGAAGTAACAGAGTGCAATGGGGCAAGAGAGACTGGTGTCTCTCCTACTTATCCTGAATGCATGAGCTTTCTCCGGTGAACACTGCTTCAGCACATTAGAACTATGCCCTGCTCACCTGCGTTCCTTGTTTGCACCATGTTTATCAGTTTGCATTACATCGCGGGTGTACACAATGTTGTACACAATGTTGCTGAGACAAACATGAATGCTGAATAGTTTCTTAAAGACGAGGCAATTTGTTCAATTCATTCTACAAATGGCTGAGTATCTGCCCACCCTGTGGTTCAGAATGTACTGTGATTATTTTACGGGAATAACTGATGTTGTTTCAGTTTTACAGGGGAAGTAAGACCTATTCCTTAATAAAGATAATCAAAAAGTAATGTGGTTAGAAATATAAAAGGTGTTATGAGAGTTACAAAGGGAAAAGAAATAGCTCTTATTGGCGGTTTCTTGCAAGGATTTTCCATGACTTTAAGGACTGGTATAACTTAAGTGTTTAAAGACTGACTAAATGGCATTCTACCTGGGAGTGGGAAAGCAAAGGGGAATAAAGTGGAAAATGAGTTTGGCTGGAGTGGAATGCCAATGGGAGGCATAACGCTAAATTGACTTGGAAAGACAAGTTGTATCAAGACCACAGAAGACCTTGGATGTGAGGCTAAATAATTTGAATTTTATTGGAGTTACTCCCCAGGAGGATGAACCTGGCAGTGATTGGTAAAAGTTTTGGCATAAGAAGGAGTGTTATAAGGCTGACAGAATCTAGGTGAAAGGTTCCAACTTGTTATGCCCTTTGGTTTGAATAGAGAAAGTACAAATACGGATACAAAGTCCACCCTACACGGGTGGGTGGGGAAAGTATGGTTTGACATAATGAGTGAAACACGATACCACGAGGGCTGAGCAGAACACCACAATGGCCATTATCAGAGCTAATGCATCATGGTATATTAATACATTAAACATAACACTGTACCTTGGGAAGCTGTCTTGACTGTGCTTATACCACTTGAATTTGTGGTTTTGAACATTTTTTTTAATGTGGATCAAAAAACTTGAGATGTCTCATCAGCCCTAATGCAAAGTCATTTATTACAAAATGGCATTTGCCTTTGCCATTTTATTGGCCAATTGTCAGTTGAATCACCTCTGGAAAATATTTGATATACTTAATAAAGACAAAACTATTATTAAAGTCAGTGTAAAAGGTCAGTGAAACTTGCTCGGATTCAGAAGAGGGTCTCTTTGTGTTTTCAGGTAGCAAAGACAAATGTTGAGATAAACTATAAGCTGCCGTAGCATATTGTTGGGGAAAACTTTTTTGACATTGAGTGGTGGGAGAAAACCATTCCTCCTTTTAAAAAAGGACATTGAACAAAAATGGGCAGTGTTGTCAATATGAGCTTAGCAGAAGATTAAATGATTCCTCATGTAGTCAGTGACATAATTTTTAACAAAATCCAGAAAAATGAAATATAATTCTGTTAAGCCTTTTGTGTGTGATCAGTTACAGCACTTAGTCCATACGTAATTCCCTGATAGGATTTTGCAAATGAACGAAGCTTATGGGTACTAGCAGTAGTGCTCAAAATGTCACCCTTACCATCATCTGTCATGTTTGTTGAAAACAAGGACTTTTGTCCTACTGAATGAACATCTCTGGAACCTCAAATACACATTTTCAATATGATGTGAAGTGGCGCATGTGCATGTGTGTATTTTGCTTCTCCAATTTGAGGATCACGGATCCTGAGGAAAAAATTGAATAGCGTCTCTCTTACTCCCTCAGAAGTGTGTATTTTCTTAATTGAGATTTTGACAGTAACCCAAATCAGTAGCTTCATCAAAACTTGACTTATGTCTGAAATTCAGGAACTCTTTTTTACTGAAGTTGGATGCTTAACCAACTGAGTCATCCAGGTGCTCCTAGTTTTTCCTGAGTTGATCTGTATGTTTAGGGTGGCAAAACTCCCTTTGTATGAGGAAGAACTTGCCTTGTACTGTCAGGGTGGTGGAGGAGATGGACGCCATCTTTCCACAACCAGTTGGTGGCTTCTGGGTATTTTCTACGCTGAGTAACATCCTAGACTTGCCAATTAGGGATGACCTACAAGGAAAGGAGTTTTGCCTTACCTCCTACAGTCCCAGATTTTAATTAATAAAGGTATCCAAGTGAAAAAAGAAACTGTAACCTAAATTACTTGAAAAGAAAAAAAGTTATATCTGAAATACTTATTGGTAAAATAAGTAACAGCTGTTGGCAAAGTGAGCAACCTCAGGCACACATTAGGAATCTCTTGTAAAAAGTGTGCAGATAAATAAAGGAGCAGTGAAATTTGCATACAGAAAGTTTCCCTCTAATTGGAGCCTCTCATTAGAGACTACTGCCCTACTTTCCTACCATGGGTAGCGCTGTCCAGCCTGGCAGCATTTTTTTTTTTTTTTTTTTTTTTTTTTTTTTTTGTATGAAACCGAAGAGCATGCAGTCTGGGCCAGATTCCCTGCTGTCTGCATTGAAAGGTTACCAGTTTTCCAGAAGAGTTGAGGGCATTAAATTCCCCTCTCTGGGAACCTCATTACGGTATTGGAGATCATCTTTAACTTGTTCCTGGCTGAGAAAAAACAAGCAGATTTCATTGCAGCATCCTGGAATTTACAGCCAAGAGACATGTAGGTGCACAAGGCCTGGTATGTTCTGTTACAATTGAGGGTAATATTTAGCAGACACCAACTTGACCCAAATAAAATTAGCGAAGCTATGTTTAGACACTGCTCAGGATCAGTATTTCTTTGGATAAAAATATCCTAAAATTTCTGATAAAATTTAGCTCTGATTTGATCTGTTTGATGATATGGATACAAAGATATTTTGCTGTTTGTTAGCAAGAGAATATGACTAAATGGTTACACACCATAATTTAAATAAACGCAGGGCTCAAGTACTTAGTATAAAATAACGGATTTCATCAAGAACTTGAATGGGATACAACTGCACTCTGTCGAGGTGTGACGTAAAAGTGATATTGTGGCAGCTTAAGGTAAATGCTGAAGCTGCAATGAACAATTAACCCATTTGGCATGAGTAGCATCAGGCTCCATAAATATGATGAAATAGCATTTTTGTCACACATTACACTCTTGTCGGATATTCCATCTCTCTTTACATGTTACTGGAAATTGCATGCAAGTCATTTTTGCATTTTTCCTGGAATGATGCACTAGTCCTTTTATTTTTCTGAGAATTATGGGAGCTGTCATTTACTTTCTAAGGTATCAATTCTAATGCCTTCTCTGTTGCTTACATCTTTTTATGTTGAGGACAGAGGTTTGAAATTGATGGACCCTGACTTGAGGCTGTACAGTATTTATTTTAAAGTTTAAATTAATGTTGCAATCATTTATCATCTGTTAAGATTTTTATTGTCAAGCATAGGGGTGCCTGGGTGGCTCAGTCGGTTAAGCGTCTTGATTTGGCTCAGGTCATGATTTCACAGTTTGTGGGTTCAAGCCCTGCGTCGGGCTCTGTGCTGACAGCTAGCTCAGAGCCTGGAGCCTGCTTCGGATTCTGTGTCTCCCTCTCTCTCTGACCCTCCCCTGCTCATTCTGTCTCTCTCTGTCTCTCAAAAATAAATTTAAAAAAACATAAAAAAATATTGTCAAGCATAAAGAAATGAAGTCTTAAGCAAGCAAGATGGAAGGGTGGTATCAGTTAACGATTTAACAAGACCAATTTAAGGTAGAGTAGATAGAATGTCAAGACAGCCAGCATCAGGCCCTTGGACCAATGGGGAAATGCTTTTGCTTATGGAATTTTTCAGTAGTCGAAGTGATTTTCCTTACATAAAGTCATTTGATTCTCTTGAGAATAAAAGAGGCCAATAAAATTGACCTTAAGAACAAAGCCTAGGATGGCAAAGGGTCCTGGTGGACAAATTTGGGAGTTAAGAACTCAGAGCCTGCCACTTGCTGCTTGCATGGCCTTGACAGAAGTTACTTATTATTGACGCTTTCTAAGTTGCCATTTCATCATTGATACATGGAAGGTTGTGAGGTGTAAACTAGATATTCCGTGTACATTTATAAGTAAAGGACTTGGATTCACAATGAGGGAAAGCATGGAATTACTGGCTCACATTATCAAGGGCAGCCAAGAATGATGAGCTGGTCTCAGGAAGCTTTGGAAGTAAGGACTGACCGCCTAGATGCCCACATGCTGCCAGACTCCATCTCTCCTCTCTTATCCCTGTTTCTCTCTCTCTCTCTCTCTCTCTCTGTATGTGTCTCCATGAGCTGAAGGTTACAAGAGTTGGAATCCCAAAGGCTCACATTTTTAGTTTTGCTATTAAAGGGGATAAAACTTTCTTTAATTTCCAAACTGGAAATGACAAGAATGTTGCTATTACTTGGACCCTTTGCCAATTTCTAACCCATTTTGTTCTTTTTGATCTTAGATATTCTAGTAGAGGTGACACACGATGTGAGGATGGTGATTAACATCTCTGTGTTATGCTATGCTCACCACAAGGAAAGCTGTCATCTGTCACCATTTACTGTATTCCCTATGAAATTACCTTTCATTCCTATAACTTCAGTTCACAACTTTAGCCTCTGTCTCTTGCTCCTTCAACCATTTTGCCCACCCCTCCACCCAAATTCCTTCTGGAAACCATCAGCTTTTATAGGTCAGGTTTGTTTTAAGTTTGTTCCTTTGTTTGTTTTTAGATTAGACATAAGAATGAAATGAAACACTATTCGTCTTTCTGAGTCTCATGTAGTTCGTTTAGCAGAATACCCTCCAACCCCATTGATGTTGTTGGAAATGGCACAATCACCTCTTTTTTTTTTTATGACTGCATAATACTCTATCCTCTCTCTATGTGTATACACACACATACATACATATCCATTATGTCTTCTCTATCCATGTAACTATTGATGAGCACTTAGTGTGCTTCTATATCATGGCTGTTACAAAGACTGCAGTAAATATAGGGGTGCATGTATCTTTTCAAACCATTGTTTTTGTTTTCTTTGGGTAAATGCCCAGTAGTGTAATCACTGGATCATATGGTACTTACATTTTTAATCTTTTCAAGAAAATAATCCAAAATACTGTTTTCCATAGTAGCTGCATCAGTTGGCACCCCCACCCACAGTGCCCAAGAGTCCCTTTTCCTTCACGTGCTCACCAGTACGTATTTCTTGCCTTTTTTGCAGACTGATTTCCCTTTTGCATGTGATGAGGTACACTATCAAGTTTGGTTTAACAGAGCTCAATAGCTGTGCCTCTTTTGGAATCTCAGACTTCTAAGACTGGCACACCAACCACAAACACACAACTAAAAATGTATTGTCCAAAAAAAGGTGTGTGTGGGTGCCGCTGGACCTAACGTTGGGTGGAAATTAAACAGGAATAACTAGTACAGAAGGTGAAGGGCTAGTTCCTGGCCTTTGGGAAGCACTCTGTGCATGATGGGCTTATTTTATAACTTTGATGTTACTATTGTCAGTAGTAGAATTGTTTCTCTGTCCTTCCTGAAAGGTATCTAGGGTTGTTTATGCCATGATCCAAGGAAAAGTGACCACTAACAACAGGTGAAACTGATAAGTAGTTCAACAATCTTCAACCTCTCTTCTTTTTGCCAAGGGTCACGCAACTGGGTCTGCCTCTTTGCAATATCTCAACCTTCAGAATTACTTCTACCACTGTTGTGGTTGATGAAACCACTCATACTTAAAAACCATTGATCCCTGGGCTCCTGGGTGGCTCAGTCAGTTAAGCAGACTGCTCATAATCTCACAGTTTGTGAGTCGAACCCCTATGTCAGTCTCTGTGCTAACAGCTCAGAGTCTGGAGCCTGCTTGGGATTCTGTGTCTCCCTCTCTCTGCCCCTCTCTGGTCATTCTTCTCTCTCTCTCTTTCTCTCACTGTCTTTCAAAAATAAACATTGAAAAATTTTAAGTATCGCTGATTCCACTAGCCCTCAATAAGATAATGTTCTACTCAAAAGAGTAGCTGATAGATCTTGATGAGTCATTAGCTAAGAGTATATTTCTGAACTTGAAAGGTCAATAGCAGTCATGGTGACTGTACATGTCTTCTGCCTACATGACACATAGCTTCCTCCCCCAAAATCAGACATTTTCTCACCCCACATTTTGACCTTCTTTCTCCCAACCCCCTTTCCACCACACCCCCAAAAGAGATCAGTAGCTTAATTCATTTTCTGAAAGAAGAGCATATAATGATATAGGAAATGTATCTTTGTAGGAGCCTTAAAGATAAGTCACATAGAAATAAGGTATATTAAATGCAAACTGCCTGGGTATAGGGTGATAAAAAGGTGAATTTCCAAACCTCAAACTGGGAGAAATGGAAACAAAGGCAAGTCAAGCTTTTCCCCATAGATGTTTGCATACTCTGACATAAGTAACCTTGCACTTCAGGGCATACCTAGAGTTAAGAACTATGGATTCATCCTTAAGAAGATAATCTTAAGAGAGAAAGACCAAATACTGCATAGATGAAGCCAGAGGACACTGGAAAAGAGGGAGACTATAGTGAGGGAAAGCTTTGATAAAGAAATATGTAAGTTATGAACCAATTGTAAAGACTAGAAAATTTGTCAAAGCTAAAAAAAAATAAAAAATGGGCTCCTTGTAGTATTGCAAATGCAACAAATGAACATTAGATTTCTAAAGTAGGTACACATTTTTACCAATAAAAATTGCCAGGGAGTACCTTCCTTTCTCAAACTCTTCAGGATTTCTCCACTGCTTTTTGAAAAATTTCTCCATTCTAATAACCAGCTAACTCTAAGGGAGCTGAGTCACTAGTCCCCTGCAAGGGATTATCTACCCAAATCTAGGAAAGTTACTTGAAGCAAGATACTCTGAAGTGTACGATCTCATAAACTCCTAGAGGCTTCTGATAATACTATAAATGTATCTTGAAGAACTAGCAAAACCTGCTTGTGGGTCAAAAGCTATTCTAAACTCATATTACTTTAAATTGAAGATGAGATTATTGAACAACCTCTAACGTCTAGGTGTGGTTATAAATAAAATTGACTCACAAGAAAATCCACAAGATAATGGATTCTCTCTCTCTTGAACATGAGTATTTATCAAACGTTCTTTATAATGAAATCACTACTGTTTTAGATCTAAAGAAGATCAGCCCTGACAAGGGAAAGTTTGAGGCCCCAGAGAACAAAAGCCTCATTCCCATGAATTTTTGGGGTTGGGCAGGCACCCTCTGTCCGGGGCTGAGCAGGAGAAACCGGAAAGGGTAGAAGGAGTATGTCTGGGCCCAGGGCCTCAGATGACCAAGGTTTGATGGCCTTGGTCAGGTCCTCTGGATAGAAAATTTGGTTCAGCTATCCCTCATTTTCTTGGTTATTTTTGAGTTGTGTTATTGCAGTGGTTTCTTTGATATGTGTTCATTTCTAACTCTGCCTAAGTAGACATTATAAGAAAACCACTTAGGAATGTAGCAAAGAAATACCATTATTTATCTCAGGAAACTTGATCTTTGCAGAAGATTTAAATGGACTCATTTGTGCATTTATGATTTGGGACAAAGTAGGGAGGTTGTCAGCACTGAAGAATGAAGACATAATCATTTTTCTTTTTCTTCCACATGGTTAAGTTTCTTATCCTTGATGTTTATATAAAACTCTACATTTTCAAATCACTTTCAAAGATATTTGATCCCATTCCTATTTGATGTCTTACTCTTTTTTTCTTTTTTTGTTGGGAAGGAAAGTGAGAAACTAGTAGAACATAGATTAAATAATAATAATATAAAAAGTCACTTTGTAGTTTCTTTGACAGAAATTCTTCCAGACAGGAGGATGCTGGATTTACCTCAGAAGACTCTGCCACAGTCCAGCATCAAAGACTTTAATAACTCACACCAGAAAAATAATTTGACTCAGCTGCTCGCTGGTATCAAAGGAATACATTAGAGGTTGATATGATGGATTCAATTTATTGAAGACATCCTGAAAGGCTCTGTAAAAATTTCCCAAACCAAAACATGCTTATGGATAATGTGTCCTAGTTCATGTCCTCCGAGCCAACACTGTAACTCTTTATGATTTGCAGTTTTTATAGAGAGGCCCAGGAATTGAACACACAGCTTTTTTTTCTCATACTGTTCATGATAGTCATAATTTTAATGATGAACTTAGTATGTAATGTGTTCTATATAGTGAGGAAATGGAACATGGATCAATATTTCAATGTTGCTGATCAGAATGTTACTTGATTTGCTTATACCTGCATATGATTGTAGTAAAAGTAGGAAAACAAAGATTTCTAGGTATGTTGACTTACTGGGCTTTTATTTAACTTTAGAATGGAGGTAGAGTTGGAAAGACACGTTATATTTAAACATCAATAGCAAGACAATAGAACAGGGCTTGGGTGCACAGAGAAGAAAAATGAGCCCCATTTGTGTCATTTTTTTGTAGATCTTGATTTCCATAAAGGACTTTTAATGCTAAAAATTTTTAGCAGCTGTTATTTTTATTACTGTTAAACCTCGAGTACAGAAAGGCCAGTCATAGAATTAGAGAAAAGGCTTCAGAAGCAATGGTCCTGGACTGAATTACAAAGACACGATGTGGGGGTGAGGGTGGGGGTGGGGAAGGCTGAAGCAGAAACCTTTGCAGAAGGATTTCTGTGTGTGTATGTTTAAGGGTCTCTGGGTAATAACTTGCTTGATTATATGCCACGTTGAATCTAGAGAGAGAAATGAAATAAAGATGGATTTATCTATGTCTGCCTTATGCTAATTCTAAAAGTTTGTCCAGGATTAATATCATTTAGAAATGATAGGCATCTAATATATAGGACTATATATAATGAAATATAAGGCTCTTTCTTCCTCCCTCATTATATTTTGCTGATTTTGATAATGATATGTATATCACTGTACTATCAAAATGAACCAAATTATGGTAGGTAGCAAGGCATGATTTCCTAGTTGTCATTTTGGATTTTAATTTGAAAAAAAAATACCCAAAGAAACAAATAACAAAAACAAAATGCTTAGTTATCAAAAAAAAAAAAATAGAACATAAGATACGAAAATTTATTTAATTCACATGGCACGCTAATTTCTGTAACAAATATAGTTTTAAAACATGTCACAGCAAATGAAGGTTTCTTTTTAAATGCTTTACAGAGTGGACAATAAAATAATAGTCTAAATGTTTTCCTCCAAACAAACTCTGTCCAGAGTTTTCTGAAATGTAGATATGATTCATTCTCAGGACCACTTGTCTTATTTATTGTGCACAAAAGACAATGGTGCCACGTTTATCTCCTTCAGTAGAACTTAAACTTGAAGACAGTTTGTGCAATGTGACCAGTGGGCTAATTACAGATGTGAGTGGTATAGGGCTGCAAACACAAATACTGTCTCTACATGTGTCTGGAATTATATGATCAGAACATTTCAAAGGAATGTAAAAATGCAGGGGCACATAATTTTAAATGAAGGTGTATTTAACACGAAGTAAAAATGTAAAACACCAGAAGTTATACATACTTACACATGGAATTAGTTTGGAAAATCAATCAAAATGCTTTCTCCAATGTTTGAGTTTGTAGTAGGTTTGTTTGCTTTCAAATTTTCTCAACAAATAATCCTCAATATATATAGAATATAGAAGTATTGGTAAATGGTAGAATATAGAAAAGGGAGATAATAGAGTATAGGTATATATACATATGTTATATATAATATATATTCAATTGTACAATATTTAGTATATAAAGATATAAAGATATAGAAAATATTCTTGTAAAGTAGCTATCTATTATGTGAATGTAGGATACCAGAGGAGAGTTCTTAATTGGAGAAAAAAAGAAAAAAAACAAACTCAGAGTGAAAACCTAAGGCGGGCATTTGACGTATTTGCAACTGTTGGTATTGAGAGTCTGGGTCAGATCTGTGAAGTTGCTTCATGTACCCCGAGGAGCTTAGATTAATGGTGGCACTATATCAGCACACAAACTAAAAAATGTGACTTTTCAAGGTGAATATTCCACTTGTAAAAGAGAAAAAGATGGCTTTAAATGTAGGTCATGAAATTCCCTTCTTTCTCCACCAAAGTTTTATCCAGACACAGAAAAGTAGGGTATGACTTGCCAAAATGGCCAAAACCCCTATTTACTATATGTAAAACAAAAACAAAAACAAAAACAAAATAAAACCTCTGCGAATAG
Organism: Mungos mungo; assembly: GCA_004023785.1. Classification (NCBI taxonomy): domain Eukaryota; kingdom Metazoa; phylum Chordata; class Mammalia; order Carnivora; family Herpestidae; genus Mungos; species Mungos mungo. The sequence goes on from PISW01008220.1 coordinate 12,007, forward strand.
TAATTTCTAAAATTTCATGTCACATAGATTTCTCTTGCTCTGGCTAATCCACATAATAGAGATGTACAGATAAGTAATAAGTAATAATACATTTTTAGATTTCTAAAAATGTTTGGCAGAATTCTGGACCACAAATACTTAATCCATGATTGGAAGCAACATTCTCCAATACTGATATTGGTCATATAAAATATAATCCTTGGTCTCTGGTGCCATATATCTAAATTTTTTCATAAGCAAAATGTAATCCTATTATATGTATCCTCTCTACGCCTTTTATGCAAAAGATACTACTAGCTATGTGCCCTTTGCGAATTTTTATGTTAAATTTTAACTTTGAAACATCCCATTTTACCAAAATAATCAGGAAAACATATATCAAAACCATTATTTCTTACACAGCAGATTAGTGTACAATTTAAAGGTCTGACAGTGATTTTTGAGTGTGTGGAGCCATGGGAGCCCTCAGGCACTTCAGGTAGGAAGCTAAATTGCTAACCTTTGAGTAAAATTAGACCACATTGATCAAAGTTGAAAATAAATACATTCAGTGGTCCAACCTATTCCACTCGTGGGATCTAGAGAAACATGCACACAGTAAAGTCAGAAGAAGAATAAGAGCTTTTATGGCACCATTTATTTCAGTGGTAAATACTGGAACCAACCTAGATGTAGGTACGTATGTCTCCTCGTGCACACACACACAATGGGATACCACTTAGTAGTGAAAAGAAGTGAACCAGAGCTATATAGATGAACATGAAAGACTCTCTCAAGCATAATTTTAAAAATAAGTATTCAAGAAGATACAAAAGGTAGGTGATAGGCCACTCATATAAGTGAAACCATGGAAAAGAATGCAGTTTTTTGGGATGACTAGGTGGCTCAGTCAGTTAAGCATCTAACCTCAGCTAGGTCGTGATCTCATGGTCCATGAGTTTGAGCCCGCCTCAGGCTCTGTGCTGACAGCTCGAAACCTGGAGCCTGCTTCCTATTCTGTGTCTCCCTCTCTCTCTACCCGTCCCCTGCTCATGTTCTGTCTCTCTCTGTTTCTTGAAATAAATAAACAGTAAAAAATTATTAAAGATTGGTGATAAATGCTTGGGTATGATAAATCATAATTTAATAGTAGTTGTTAGCCCTAGGAAGGGGAAGTTGAAAGCGTCAGCCATGTGGACATGGATCTACAAGTTCTAATGCATTTTGGTACTGTTTCATTGCTTAAGCAAAGGTGTGGGTATGTGAGTACTTGTTATTTAACAGGCATTTTATATATTTTAAAAACAAACTGTTTTAAGAAACTAAAATGAAAATGATACATAAAATATTGCAATCAATATATACAAATATTTTTTGAGGAGGTGAATGGCTATATTAAACAAATTTCCAATTCTAGTTTAAAAAATTGGGGGCAAGGAGACAAGGGGGCACAAGACTGACTAGTGGGACACCCTGTATTTCTGATGGTTGTTTCTTCCGGGAGAGAGCATCAGGGGGTTATAGTAATGTAAAATGATTCTCACATATTGTTTGATAGAACTTTCAATTGTGTGATTATTTTACAACAATACATTCATGGAGCATATAAATAAAAGACAAGAGGATACAGGGAAGATAAAATCTTTACTAACCAGAATACATTTATTTTTCTCAGATATATCTGACCTTTTGAATAAAGAGACAAGTAAAAAAAACAATCCTAGAAATGAATTTTCTTTGAAGGAGTGGTGCAGTTTCATATGACTGTTTGTTTAATTAAAACTTTATCTTTGGGTGTAATGAATAAAACATTTGGAAATAAAGGATTAATTTTAAGTCTTCACTACATTTTAGAGAATTTTTAGTCTTTGAATTGACTTAAATAATCATAAAAGAAGCATTCCCTGATCTCTTTGTTGATCAGATTGGATTCACAAAATGCTGCTCTATTTTCTTTAAAAAATGGATATGCTTATTGACACCCTTTATACTGACTTGTTATATTTAGTTGTGAACTGCTCATACTGCTGTCCAAATCATGTAAGTAGAATCAAGACTAGAAATAGAACAGTATGTTATTTATTGTTAAAGCTTAAGGTACATTTTAAAAGAATCTTTTAACCTAAGCAATGTCTTAAGTGAAAATTACTCCCAAACAGAACATTTCCAAAATTTTACAAGTCCCCTTTTCCTATAAAAGGGGAATACAATTTTGAATACAATTCATATTTTGCAGCAGTTATGGAAATAAGACTTGGAATGTTTTTACTCACATTTTTAGAAACAAAAATTAGGGGAGACATAGGACAAAACAAAATGGACATTGCGCTTCAGACCCATATAGAGGTACCTAAGTCACTATTGTCGCATTAGCAGTAACACATCTAAGCCTAAAAGGTCAATACAGCTCTTAGAGGCCCACGGACTGCACAGATGCATACATATATTTGGGAAACCAGGCAAAGCAAGGGAAAATCAATTTACGACCCTTTCCTTTCCTTATGTTCTGTTGGGGTTGAGTAATGACTCTGGGGAAGGATGGCTGGTGTTTCTCAAACCATTCTAGATTGTTCTCCAATTTTCTCTCCAGTCTAGATGCCCACTGGAGGGAACTTCACCCCTCCCCCATTCCATGTGTGTTTTCAGCCCATTGGGAGTCTTGGATCCACCTCATTGCAAAGTGCTTGAATCCCCTGCTCTTAGAAAATGAATAACAGGCAAAGCTTGTAACCTAAGGCAACAATCTGCTTTTCTGTGATAGAGGAGAAGGGAGGACCAGTCTCTTTTCTGGACATGAAATAGAATTCAGTATTAGTTTTGCCCACATTATGCCCCTTGAATGTCTAAAACAACTCAACAATAACGTGCACTAGTTCGAACTACACTTCTTCCTCCCCAAACAAGTACTTCAGTTTTATTTGCTCTTCCGGAGGGGTCTAGCCTATTGGCCCGAGCCGTTGTCTTTGATTAGAGTGACCATGACTCTTGAGTTTTCTTCTTTTTCCGTCCCTATGTTGTCAATAACGTGCTCTCTCTGAATCCATATACTGTCTTCTATATAGGTCACCAGTCTGTTCACTCCCCTGCACAGCCCTAGTTCAGGGTACTATCACTCTTCACTGGCACCAGCGCAACCACCTTCTCATTCATTTCCCTGCTCACAGCCTTGCTTCTCTGACCCAATCTCTACATCTTAAATTTTGCCCAAATAAATTTGAAGATGGAGTGCCTTTACTTAAAGCCCTAAAACTCTTATGAAAACTCAATTCTTTAATTAGAAGGCTCTGGATGTCTTTGTCTGACTCCTCATTCCTTACTTCCCAGTTATCTGTCCAAATCTGATAGCCTACACAAGGCTCGAAATTGTCCAAGTTTTCAGTGCTGGATTTGCTCTCCCATGATCACACTCATCACATTTATGATCCCCCACAGTCTGTCGTGATAGGATGTGTTTTGTTGATGAATGCATTCCAGGTATATAAGGTATAGATGCTCAATAGATGTTGGCTAAACTAATAAAGGAATGATCTGGAACAGTTATTTGTACAGTCCTCTGTGGCTGAAGTCTCCACAGTGAACCTTTCTATAATCTAGTCATGCTGAATTTATTTTTCAGAAATCCTGTCCTCTTTTTGTCTCTGGCTCTTCAGAGTTGTTTTCTTCTTACCAGGGAACCTTGAATTATGCCTATTACTAGAATATTTACTAGTTTTCTTATTTTGGCACTTAGCAAGCTGGATGGTAAGTTCAGATGCATATGTCTCCCCCTTTCATGAGCCTATTCACTATGTGTGATGGAACTGTTTTTCTTTAAGTCTCCAGCAACTGAAGAGTACAAGCCTGCATGGGTGCCTAACAGACATTATTCACTGCAGTAAAAGAAAAAATGAGGAAATGAGTTTATATATATGGAAAATATTGAGGGAAATACCTGACCCGAGAGATTAAAAAGATACCTACAATAGGGTGAAAATAATGAAAGATCTGCCTAGAAGTCTGGAAAGCAAAGTTCTAAAATGTCAACGTGACTGGATATAAGGGATAGCACTGGGCTTTTTTTTCTCCTACCTGTACTTTTAAAGTTTACTTAATATATATGATTAATATGATAATACTGCATAATTTTGCAACTTGAAAAAAATACCACATAACCATGACTGGGAACGCACCTCAACTTTTTAAATGTGTTGATGGTTTCTGCAAATATTCAAATATTTATAATCAACATTATACTCTTGCTTAATCAGAGGACATTCTAGAGTGATATGAAAACTCATGATGGGAAATCACTTTCTACATTTGGATACTGGAATTTGAATTTCTTTTTCTGCTGGGAGCCTGGGTTTGAGAAGATTAGATCTGTGCTTCACTTGTATGAACAGGCAGAGTGAGACAACAAACAACCCCTTTGTCAAACAGTAAGTTATAAACACATGAAGTTGCACAAGCAGAACGGACTCCCCTTCAGGCTGATCCACGTACTTAATGAAGGACACGTGCAAACTCGGGCAGGCGCTCGACAAGTCCATGCAGTTCATCCTATCTGAAACTGACTCCAGCTATCTTCACAGAACTCCGATAGTTACTGGCTTGTGGGTGCCTTAAAGGATAATCTGAAAACAAGACTTATCTGCTCATGTACAGTTCACCAAAACCTTGACATCAGAAGAGCTGCTAGGTCATCCTCTTTTATCCTTGCAAGGGTATGCCAGAAGTCAGAGTGACCTTATCTGCTCGGGAACACAGATAATGTCAAAGAGCTACAAAAGATGCAGATAAACATTTTCCAGGCTGTTATTGCACTGTGTCTGCTTCCCAGGGCAGTTAAATATTTTAGAAATATGGCTATTAGTATGTCAACGAGTACGTAAGTTCTTATACACTCAGAATCCAAGATAGACAAGTTTAAATGCAGTGTTTGGTACCTTGTTCTCTTGGGTTTTTATAGTGCAATACAAATGATTGGCCAAGATCCAAAGCTGTATCTTTCTCTGTACGGTAGCTTGGACTGGATTGAGTTGGTTAAGCACAAGGCAAATAAAACAGTCTCCTCTTTTAAAAGTTAACATTCAGAATGACATGCAGTAATCACTGTATGTTTATAAACGTCAAGTGTTTCTTGACAAAAAGGGCAACTTTTACCCAGTTTAAGTATATTAAAACAAATTCCTTATCCAATAAGGGAATGAAGAAATTTAAGTGAGCCTAGGAAGAAATGGAGTATTTTAAGCAGGTATATTGCTTTTTTTGTGATATAGTCTTTAGATTGAATGTTTGTCATAATAGAAAAAACAAAAAAACAAAACTCTAGAATTTAATTAGAAAAAACAACTGAGTTTCAGTCCTCACCACAATTTGACCCGTGGGCAAGTAACTTAACACGGTTTTTGTTTTTTCGCTGGAAATGAAGCCTGTTCTCTCTCCCTGCCTTAAAGGATGGATGTAAGGATAAGTGAATTAGTGTAGGAGAAATGTTTTGGCAAATAGTCGAACACTATAAAAATTTCAAGGCAGACATAATGTTAGTTAAATAAACAACAGCTTGTTTTGACTTCATCTGGATTTGTTTGTTTTGTCAGGTTGATCTGGTCCAAGCAATAATTAACCTACATCTTGAAAAGAAAATTGGACTTAGAATAAGAATCACAAAACATAAGTCCTGATGTATTGCAATTCTTTAGTAGTCAGAAATAGAAATCTGGGTAGTTTCAAGACATTTATGCCTTCTTCAACATTGCCAGAAACAGGTTCCCTTAGATCGACCCCACCTCGTGCCCTCCATCCTTTTGGGAATAGAATGAAAGTCCTATTACATATTTTATTATGGAATTCTATGTGTATCTATATCTAGATACCAAGCAGCCTTACAAAAATAGTTTGTGTTTTTATAGTGTTTTACATGTTTTGAAGATAGATAGATTGATCTTGAACCTTGAAAATATCCCATAAGTATGCAGATGTGACATCCTTCTTACCAATAGGAAAACCCACATACATGTTATGAAAAGTACTTCTTTAAGATCACAAATCAGTTGTTGGTTGGGTAAGTTGAAGGGAAATTAGAATTCAAAGCTGTAAGTTGAAATATTTCTTATTCCACATAATACTATAGTTCCACAATTTTGCTTTACTGTGACACACTTTCACTGTAGCCCTGCCATCCAGCTGCCTTGGGTAGCACCTGCTTACCTGCAGCTCCAACATTCCCTCCTCAGGGAAACGTTCTCTCCTGCAGTTAGGTGCCCTCCTACATACGCTCCTAACAAAGCACCCATGATGTTCCTTTGTTGGTTGAATGTCCTCTGCCTCACCACATGGTCTCTTGAAAGTCTTGATTAGTCACAGAACAGAGTGCATAGTGTATAAATGAACTTTCTATTTTATGAGAAACTCTGCAGATCAAGCTGATTCTCAAGATCTACTCTACTTACTAAATCATATCTTGTTGACTTTTCTTGGAGCTTAGATTCTGCCTCCTTTTTCCAACATCTGGAAATACTTATTCACAAATTTCTACCTACTCCTATTTTCTCCAGTGAAAATTGTAACATGGGCAAGAGGTATTTTGAAGGAGTTTTAGCCTGAGTATCTGTATTTTACCTTTACTCTTGTTTAGACTGTTACTCAATTTATCTTTCAGTAGGATGTATTTTGTTGTTTGTTTTGTTTTTGTTTTTGCTTTTTTCCTGAAGATTAACCCCTGACTTTGATTTTTACACCCATAACCGCATGAATGTATCCATGTGCCAGAATCTTGGTCTTGGTATGCCAGTGTTTTCTCACTGGACTCTCTCTGATAAACTTACTTTCAATCTTGTAAATTTTTTTCTTATGTGATCCATCAAGGCATGTCTCTTCTCACTTACTCAAGCCTGGATGTCAGGGGATCCACCTCCTATGAAAAGATTTTTCTTAATGATGATTGCTTCCCCTCCTATATGTATGTTAAAATCAAATCTATACATAGATTTTCTGTCACCAAATTTTGCTGGTTTGTTCACATATCCTTTCTAAAGTGTATTGAACTTCTAGCATCTTTCCTCTGGTATTCTTCATGCTAACTTCTTGCCTGGACTGACTGATCAGTGTATACAAATAAATAAACTGATCTCCAGTTTCAAACCTCAAGCTTCACTTTCCCAGGAACATTCTACAATTCACCCACTGACTCTTGACTTTCTCCCTTATTCTCATGAACGTCATTATACCAACAAGATGCTTCAGCCTACTTCCTCTACGTTCCCAGTCCCCTCACACAACCACAGTGCATTTATACATAGCTGTGTGTCTACTTATAGAGCATTCACAGTATCTGTAAGCAATGCATGACCACAAGAAATGATATAAAAATGTAGGGTGAGTTTTTTCCTCCTAGAGTCTCCTTCCTTTATAGGTAGATGTAACCTCCCCAGATAAGTCATCCCCAAACACCAAAACTGATAATAATACATTCCTGGATGATTTAGGTTAATTGCATATGAATGTATCACTTCCAATTACTTAGATAGGGTACATTTGAGGTGAAGGTAAGATCAGAGAATAACTTAATAGCATGGCCTGTGAGATTCAAAGAAATCATACTTTTTTAAAAAAATGTTTATTTATCTTTGAGAGAGAGCACAGATGAACAGTAGAAGGATGAGAGAGAGAGCAGGGGATGGGGAGGATAGAGGGTCTGAAGCAAGCATTGGTGCTGACTGCAGAGAGCTTGATGTGGGGTTTGAACCCATCCACCATGAGATCATGACCTGAGCTGGAGTCAGATGTTCAACTGACTGAACCTCCCAGGCACTCCAGAAACAGTGTTGTTGATATGGCATTAAAATTAACTTGTAAAATAAATAGTATCCAAATAAATTGATGAAACACATGATTTAATATATAACTTATCAATCACAAATATGTCTGTGTATATGTATATGTCCTATTGAGTGATCTTAGAGAAAGAAAATGTTTATTGGTGCATAATTTTAATTTACAGTTCAATAATTGTTTTTAATTTAGTAAGTATTCTATCATTTTTCTTTCTTTTTACATAAAGCTCAATTTTTCTTGAGGAGTTCAGAGTTCTGATGTATAGATTGCAGGTTTATTCTGGAGAATTATCATAGTTTAATTTTGACTCCCAGTGACATAGTGATTGTTTTCTGCTGGGAGAACTCATGAGCTAATGTAGAAAAACACCATTGTGATTTTTTTGGGGTGGTGACACAATTTAATGACATAACAATAGAAACAGTTTTTGTTCTAGATCATGGACTTTAACTGGCCTTTGTTATCATCTTCATTCACAAGAATATTTTCCCTAAGAGAAATGGAATATAAGTAAACATGATTATGCAAAATGATAGGTCTGCTTTCTGTGCAGATGAGCGGCAAGAGCCAGTTAGTATTTACTGACTTGTCTCCTTAATGGGTGGATGAAATCAGAACCTACATGAATAAGGTAATGCAAACATTATAAGTCTCTTTACCCCCAGTGTGATTCCTTAGTTTAGCTTTGAAATTCTACCAGAAGACCAGTAGCTCTAGGAAAGTTAAAACTTAGAAATAGTGAGCTCTAAAAAGATATATTTCATGTGTTTCTGTAAGATGTTCCACTCATTTAAATACTGTTAAAGTTACTTCAAATTTATGATCTCTTAATATACCTTAGATTTCATATTTGTTGAAATGTTTTCTTAGTCTTTTTAGTTTCTTATATAGTACTGATGTATAAAATATTAAGATATTAAGCTATTTTAACCTGTTAGTGAAGTTTTACATGCAATTTCTTGTTGACAAAAAATCATTAGTTCTTAGATACTATAAACATTCTGTAAACTTCTGTAAGTTCCCCCTCCTTAAGTCTCTTCAAGTCTTTTGGTCAACTTTTTACTTTAGCTAAAGTTTATTTCTGAAGTTTCTTAATTTTTATTTAGACACTCCATGTTTCTACTTAGGTATTATTAAAATAATTCTTGCTAATGCCCTTGTTTTGCGAACATAAAAGATCTCATTAGGATTTGCATTTAAAAAAAAAAAAGAAACCTGATGTACGTGTGAAATAACAAATGATGTATCTGTGAGCACGTAGATTTCATTTTAACCCACATCCTGTTTAAGGGAACTTTAAAGTCTCCAATGTGTTGTTTATCTTTCTACCTGTCCTACCACCATCCTACTGAAGTTAATCATCCTCTTATTTTCTACATAATCTATGTTAGTATTTTTAGTTTTGCAGTTATTGCAATTTACATGGAGTAAGAACATGTTATTTTGCCAGGTTTTTAAAACATTACAAATATTCTGTGTGGTAGCAAAGCTATCATTCACTCATTTTCACTAACACAGAAAATTCTCTTGTGTGGATGTTACCCATATATACTTACCCATTCCTCTATCTATGCATATTTGCTTTGGTTTCAGGATTTGTACTTTTGATTGCTGCTGTATGAACACTGGCTCTTGAATAAAATTATTCCATGTATTTGGAGCTATACATTTCCATTTGTTCAAGTATCTACATTACTGTTGTATTCATATTGAATATAAATAGGCATTTTGAAAACAATTAAAATAGTTTAATACTGTAATGTTATTTCAAGTAATCATTATTGGAAATTGTATACAAAATGCTAGTGTAGAGCATTACATCTGGCTCACAAATATGCAGGGACTTTAGTCACTGAGAGAAAAAAGTCTGCAGATAGAATTTGAAACTCTTGAAAATATTGAATGAAAAACGTGAAACAATTTAACATATTTTTTAAGAGAGCACTTGTGCCTGACTGGGAGAGGGGCATAAGGAGGGGAAGAAAGAATCTTAAGTAGGCTCCACTCTGAGTAAGGTCACAACCCTGGGAGAATGATCTGAGCCTAAATGAAGAGTTGAATACTCAACCAACTGAGCCATGCAGGTGACTCAAATTTAAGTATTTTTAAGTGATTTTATTTTTTTCTGAATTTATTCAACAAGAAACTTGGAATGTTAATTAAAATTAAGGTCTGACTACCAATTTTTTTTGACGACCTATTTTTCTTACATTTTGTTGTTGCTATTCTGAGAGTCTGTGAGTAGGTTTGGATAGCTACCTTCTCAAAATTAAGTCATCAATAATGAGAATAAGTCTCTACAAGCTTTCTTCTCTTTGGAATGCCTTGGTACTTTGAATGGAATCTTCTATTAGGAAGACAAGTGTTTCACTCCATATTTATTATAAGACTAGGATAGGGTTATTTTTGCACCGTTAAATGGTGTATCTGTAGTATATTTAGGAATAATGTGTTTATTCTTTGGGGTAGATTTTAAATAGCAGACCAGTATTGTAATGTTAAGAAAAAGGCAAACTGATAGATTAGTTGAATACCCAATAAAAATGAAGTATAGATTAACAACAAAATATATCTACTGAATAAATCTTCAGTTTCCTGGTATGAAATATACATGCAGCACAATCTATAGGTTAGGCCCATGAATTGTATCCAGTCACACCCAAGATGAGCCTTGACTCTGTTTAAGACTATGTGAAATTGAACAAATTACTAAGTCTCTTTGAATTGAATTGTTTGATCTATGAAATGGGGATGAAAATAGCACATAATTCATATAGTTGTTGGAGAATTAAGTGAGATTATATATCACAATACTCTTGGAGTGTCTGACATAAGTACTAAATACATGTTAGCTCTTATAAGAAGCACTGGGAAAATGTCATTCCCCAGTGAAGTGTAATGAAAGTAGAACATTCTTACATAAATATGTCAGCAAAAATCCACTCCATTTCAGAAAAAATTCTGACAATAGCTTTTAGGAACCAGAAAAAAAGTAGTCTTTTTGTGAAAACAATATATCTATATTGACTTATTTTAAAGGGAGAAACTTAAAAATGGGGAAAAAATGCTTGGAAGGAGATGCTATGTGTAGCATTGTACCAGAAGTAACTGGAAAGAGCCAAAGTAAATGGATTTAACTGGATAGTCTATTCAGAAGCTATTAACAGTAAAAATTATGAAGATTATGGTAAGACATAAAAATGCTTACAGCAGAAGTGAAAAAATCTGATAAGAAACTTGTGTGTATATATTATATATTATGGAAAAAACTCTAAAGATAAACAAGAAAGGACACAGTGTTCTGTTGACACATGACTATGAATAAGAACTGATAGGGATTTATGGGGCACAGGCTACTAACTTAATACCAAGTATTCTTGGCTTCTAAAGTAACTTATTTTGGAGTTGCATGTGAACATTTCCTAAGGGCTTGCTTTAGTCCACATTAAATCAATTCTGTCTCCTCCCATAGCTAGCAATCTTGGTCAACTCTTACTCTCTACGATTCATCTTTATGTCTCATCTAGAGTGTGGCAGTAACAAGTTGACTGAATATAAAATACTCTGGAAAAAAAAGTTAAGCAAGAGATGTCGGTGTGCAAGTATGTTTTCTGAGCAGTACAGCTCTGTAATTGTGCACGGACCACAAAGACATTCTGTCTCATCTCTCAGCCGCCAGACAAACTTGTTTTTATATAACAGGATTAAAGGTAGGACTACAAGTACAAACTTAGTTTGTTGGCCCAAACAAGTTAGGAGTTTGCAAAGGTGCAAGGACATGAGAATGATGTGTAGAGCCTGGCAGTTAAATGACAGATGGTATTACTCATGTTGTTAGTCTTCAGGCTCCCAAACTCCAATCTTCATCTTCTCCATATAAGATAAGGTTTTTGTAAGGAATACTATCTGTGAGAAGCATTTATCTTGAGTAAGCCTGCACAGACTTGCTTTATTTCACTTTCAGTTTCAGACTCTCCCACCTCTCTCCTACCTTTCTCCTATCAGAAGAGTGTAGGTCACTGTTGTGAATTATATGCATGATTATTGAGTTAACAAAGGCAATTTTTTATTCATAAAATGAATCTGCATTTAATTTAATTTTAATTTTAATTTTTTAATGTGTGTTTATTTTTGAGAGAGAGAGGCAGGGAGGGGCAGAGAGAGAGGGAGAACACAGAATCTGAAACAGGCTCCAGGCTCTGAGCTCTCAGCACAGAGCCCAATGCAAGGCTTGAACTCATGGCCCACAAGATTATGACCTGAGCCAGAGTCGGATGCTCAACCAGTTGAGGTGCCCAGAAGCTGTACATTTTGATAATGATACATTCTGTGATGTTACAAAGAGAAAAAGAAGATGGAATAGTATGCAGGCAAGTTTTTACCGTAATTCATAATTCCACTATCGAGTCGGATATTAACATACATAACAGTAAAGGTAAAGTTGTGATTGACAAATCAACTTCACTTAAAAAAAATACAAGTGTTTATCATTGTAGTCAAACATGTGGTATTAGTATGAGATAGGTACTATAATTTCTAAGATGGCCCATTGAATGGTATAAGATACTACGGAATTTTTCTACCTGTATTAGTTGAACAGGGAATAAGTGGATTCATGTTCTCTTATTTGTCAAACCAAGATGCCCCTTCTTTCAATATTGGCTGTGTGTTTAATGATACAATTTAAGAACTAGAAGTGACTTGGAACACATAAATTTAGGGCTTGGAGTAGTCATTGTTACCTAAATACTTGTTAAAAGCAAGGACTTCTCTTACTGGGAGAGCTCTCGTTCTGTACATTGTTGTTTCGTAGTACACCAGCCACTCTCCCTGGCCTCTAAGACAGCTTCATTTGTTTCCTCTGCTGAAGAGCATCTGGGCCTCAAATAGGTGACACAATTAGATGCTGCTTTGCAAAAGCAGTGCCACCAAGTGTGCACAGAAAAATGCCTGGCAGAGCTTAGACGGTCCTTCGAAAGAAACCATTTAAAGAGCTCCTCAAATCTGCCATATCAAGCCCCAAAGCTGCAGGAAATTGGTCATCCCCTGAAGCTCTACTCTTTGTCTCTTTGTCTCTTGCTTTTAAGAGATTGATGGAGCAGGAAATAAGTGAAAATCACTGACTAGATATTCTTTGATTTCATTCACTTAATATTTGGACTTAAAAATAATTTGAAATGGTCAAATCATTATTTTCATCGAGGACATTTATTAGACATTCACTGTCAAGACATATGAAAAGATGGTCAAATTTATTGACTTGTCTCACATGAATTGAGACCTACCTTGTGCTTGGCACTGGGCTATAAGACCTGGGGGTACAATAAAAGTAAGAGATGCTCTGTTTTTAGAAACTTAAAAGCCACTGTGACTTTATCAGTTAGAATTCTCATTGAAAATGGCTTCCTCTAAAGAGCTTGACAAGGATTATTAATAGGTTTTGTTTTTAGCTTCTTTGTGTTTGTGTCTCCTCAAGCATACCTATTTCCCGTGGCACTTATTCATACAGAGTTTATGAAAAAGGTGGTCCGAATAAGAAAGTGAGTCATCTGAACAAAGCTTCAATTTAAAGTCAAAAATATATAAATAGGGCATGCAATTTGGTCTGAGATCCAGAGGCTGAAAGGATGGTGGAGGATTCAGTTTTGCTGGTTTTCAAATTATCTGGGATGTGGCTTCACTTAACAGGTCATGAAAATAAACTGTTGGTTGGCAAGGCAACAGTTAAAAGCACCCCCCCCTCCATTTTTGGTATGTGTAATATTGAATCACATGCAAAACAAGAATGTGTAAATAACAACCGAAATGGTCTGAGTGTCCCCAGTTGGTAGGTGGGGATGACCGTACACACGCACAGATGCGGCATTCTCTGAATATTAGGAGGGCATGGGACAGTAAAAACATGTTACCCCGTTACTAAAATTTGGCTGTTGGCCTCCAGATTAGAAGTGTCAGCTGCAGATTCACCAAGTACCCAAAAAGGCAAACTATACAAAGCATGCTACAAACTTGGCCAAAATGTACCCGTTGGCCGCCTCATATTTTTAGTGATGTCCTTCTGATAAAATCAGAGTAGTATGTACAAGTTACATGCCAGAATTTTTAAATTTATATCTAACCATATGTTTTCCCCCTCCAATATTTCTTTGCCATACATCTCTCAAAATAAGGATCATCCTGAATACCATGTTCGTCATTTCTTTGATGTTCTGTATACATTTTTATTGCAGTTATATGTATACCTAAAAAGGACATATTTTTGTTTTAGTGGTTTTAAGCTGTGTAAAAAGGGTTTATATTGTATGTAATCTTCTGGGCCATTACATCTTCTTATATTATTTCTCAGATACATTCATATTTTATGTCTCACTATATACTTCATTTATTTTGGCTCCTGTATGTATTTATATATGTTTGATTGTGTGAATTTACTATAGTTAATTCATCTTTTTCCCTCTGATGGGATGTTTCTTCAGAATAAGACAGTGTCTACATATTCGTCTCTAGAAATATTCCCAGAATCTGGAGGATTCTTTCAAACTTAACCTGCTAATTTTTTTCCATCTATAGATCCTGTAATTATTATTTCCAGATATTTGATACTTTAAATAATGTTGCCATGAACATTCTTAGATGTGTGCTGGGGATGCAGGTTTAACAGTCTCCCTTGAGTACTATTTAAGCACAGAATTGCTAGGTCATAGTAACTTTATTGTTTTCTGGAGTGATTACATCATTTTACAGTTTCACTAGCAAGTTTAAAAGCTATTCAAGATTCACATCCTTACTAAGGCAAATTTTACTAAGACAATTTTTGCCAGCCAAATACATATAAAATTATGTCCTTTTGTGGTCTTGATTTGCATTTGCTAGGTCACTGTCTAGTCTCTCTTCATCTTTATTAATAGATGTAGTTCCTTTAAAATGCCATCTTTATTGATACATGTGGTTCCTTTAAAATGTCATTCACATCTTTTTTTCCTTTAATTTTGAAAACACTGTTGGATGCCTGCCCAATTTTTTCTCCTCTTTGCTTTATTACTATGAGCACATAACTTTTCTTTCTCATTTTTCTTTTTCTTTTTGTTTTTTTTTATTCAGGGAGGGAAGGGGAAATGTGACCAGCTAAAAACTCCTTTCTCTACAGATTCCTTTCTAGCTAGTGATGGTCACATAACCCATTTAATTATAGCTATTGAAATTATTACTTAATAAAACTACTCGGGGGTGAAAACTTAATATAGGTGTGTTTCTTTTCATCTTTGGCTCATGCCGTTTGAAATGGGCAGAATTATTATTTAGAACTTACAGTATTTGAAGAATTACTGCACCTTCCAACTTTCAGATACATCCAAAGAGAGAAGGAACCATTTGGAGAAGCATTGAGATCCCAACCACTGGACGCATTCTCTGTTTTAGTCTGGTCTTCTCTCTCTCTTTACTTCTCAGCTGGTGACTTAGCTTGAAGGATTAATGTGGTTCTTGAAAGGCTGAAATGGAAGCACCTGGGTGGCTCAGTCAGTTAAGCGATTGGCTTCGGCTCAGGTCATGAGCTCGTGGTTTGTGGGTTTGAGCCCCGCATTGGGCTCTGTGCTGACCGCTCAGAGCCTGGAGTCTGCTTCCGATTCTGTATGTCCCTCTCTCTCTGACCTTACCCCTGCTTGTGCTTTCTCTCTCTGTCTCTCAAAAATAAATAAAAAACATTACAAAAAATTTAAAGAAGAAAAAGAAAGGCTGAAACCAATCCTGGCTCTTCATGTGAAACACATGATTAAGGCTCAGCCAAACAGCTGATTCAACCTGTGGGCCAGTTAATTGTAATTGGCTGTTGACTGAGCAGGTGACTTAAGTTGACAGCCTATCATAGCCTAGGACTTTGATTAACAGGACAAAGTTCCTCTTGGATGTGAAGAAGGTAGCCTTATGCCTGGGGACTGTTGGCTCTTGACTAAGCCTGAGAAGGTTTACTTTGAGGATCATATGGCATCAGGGAGTAGCATGTAGAGACTGGATAGAAGGTGCAAGTAGTATCATGGGCTTGTTTTGCCACCGACAATAATTCTTTGGAATCCATTTTATTTCTGAGCTTCAGTCATATGAAACAATAAACTATCTTCATTATTAAAGCTCGTTAGTTGGGTTTCTATTACTTGAAATGCAAAAGTATTCTAATGGATACATTTAAATATATACTGGGTAACACCATAGAAGAGATGTTAGAAAAGGGATTCGGATTATAAACTGGTAGTTAAACTGAATGGTCTTGAAGAAGGCTTTTAATTCTGGAATTCTAATAGGGGATGAACCTAGGTTTTTGTACTTCATTACCTCCACAGGAGTTGAGAAATGTTAACTAGATTTCCTTTAAGCTGTCTACATGTCATAAAAATGTAAATTAGTACTACCTATTTTTCACCTCAGTTTTATTGTCAAATGATTAGTAAAATGTTCCCCTTTATCTAAGATGGCTTTTCATTCTAATAAGGACACTTATTTCCAAATAATTCTACTTAGAATATTGAATTCTGGGTAGGATCTCATTATAATAGGTCAGTATTCAGAATAAAAGAACAAGGTATGAAAGAGACCTGACAAAAGATTTATGCAACATAGGGTCTAGGCAAATCATCTTTGCCTTTGTTACGCTGTTCCTCTTTATCCATTAAAAGAAAACAAAACCAAACCCTACATATGTTGTATTCGATCTCATTAAGCACTAAATATTTCTGCTAAACAGGAGCATATCTTTTCTTTCTGGAATAGATATTTGGGTTGAAGCTTAATATCATCCAATTATCTTGGAAGCATAGTCTGCACTGAAACTGACATAAAATTTGGGGAGTATGGATACATCTGGGAACCTTACTTAACTGCATGGTGATGTACATTAAGACAACCTCCAGCACTGACAGATGTTACAGCTCTGTGGTATCCATAACCAAGGGTGACTACTTTCTTAAATGAAAAAATAATTCATGAAAACATGAAGATAGAACCAGGGTAGGCAAGACAATGGTGCTTTCTCACCCACTGACTGTCCAATAAAAGTTTGGATCATCCCTGGCATAGTAAAGGGAAGGGCTAATTCCAAGGAGGTCACCACCTGAGCTCGTTGGGATCCTTTCCAGAACAGGATGCCTGTGTTACAAAGAACTTCTGTTGTCTTCTTCCTGGAAGATGTACTTTAGAGCTTCACAGTTCTGGCAAACATGCCTCGATTCCCGTTGTCATCTGATCTTTTCTTCTCTGAAGAATATCACTTCTTTCCCCATTGATTATAAAAGTTCTCAAGCTTTCAGAGCAGACAGAATCTGCTAAAAGCATACCCACTATTGACATGTATTTCAGTAATCTCGCTGGTTCTTCATGAAGATATTAAAGCTCTCTGCACTGAGTCGAATGAAATGTGCCGTCTGGCATCCATGCTTGACCAGGGTGAGTTTTGAGCACTGAGGGCTGAGTATGAGGGGGTAAGTTAACAAGCTTCATAGTGACATAGCTCTGAGGCCTGGATTCTCAGAGGTAGTTGTAGTGATCTTCAGAGAGCAAATTACTCTACGATGAAGACAGTAACTCAAGAAAGCAGTTTAGATCATTTCTCAGCAGCTCCTGTATTCGTATTCTGTAAACTACTGAAGTACTTGAACAGGGTTTGTTTTGTTATTTTATATGTACATTGAAAGAACAACAGGGGACCAGTGTTTAAGTTAAAATGTAGTCATTTCGAATAGACTTGGCTGCTTCTGTATGCGACCTATGGGAAGATTTAATCTGAGGAGATGGCTTGTGTCACCAGCTGTCACAGAACCTGTGGCCTCTTCTGGAATCTGGGGCAGCTGCTGTGCTGAAATCCGATTTCTTTTTCATGGGGAAATGAGAATATCATTGGAATTTATTTTCTTTGAAGTGCTTCAGCCTTTTTATTTCTAATTTCAGATGTCCACGGCCTGTTTGGAATGACTAAAAGATGCAGAGAATATTCCACTGAGCTCTTAATATCTGGGGTATTCTCCAGTAGCAAGAATGTTTCAAGCACAGCTGTGGGGGGAGGGGGGGCATCCATTCATTATGCCAGGTGCCAGTAAATTCCCAAGGAAAACACGCTTCAGGCTTATGTGAAGGTTCCGTATTTTCTCTTGCAAAGTGATTTATGGAAAGTTTCCTATAAGGAATACGGACTCTGGACTCCATCTGTGACACCTTAGACCCTTTCTCCCAAGCCACACCTTGAGTAACACATATTCAGCCTCACCAGAGTCTCTACACATCCTATCCTTCCCTCCCGTTACTCCAGTAGCTTGGGAATCCCCATTTCTAGAGAAAGGTTTTCCTACTTAAAAATGGCTGACTATGCAAGGGACCTTCTCCCACGTGAACAGAGGCCCAGATTTCCTAAATGTACTTCTTATTTTGTTTTTACATCATAAATTCACTTTAATATACAGTATATGTCTATTAAAATGTTGACTGTATATATTATATATATCTGGACTTCCTATGTATTTTCTGGAATAAAAATAACACAATGCAATATGAAACTCTGGGATAGAGATTAGAGGATAATCTGGCTTCCAATTCACTTTGGTGTCCAAGCTCCAAGCAGAGAGTGGCCTGTGGTGGGCTCTGCCTTAGTAGATTGAGAAGAGTCAGCATGTAATTGTTAGGAATGCAAGTTTGCTAATGCCATGATACCAGAAATATAGTGAACTTGGGCATGTCCCTACTGCATCTCACATTTTTACTAAACTTTAAATGGGGACAGTAATGGTGCCTTCTTCAGAGGACTGCTGGGAGACTAAAGGGAAGCCACATATATAGAGCGGTTAGCATAATATTTACTCTTAATAAAATTAGCCATGGTAGCTCAGTTCACTGAAGAATGCTCTGTAAATCTTAAAATACTCATCATTATAAGTAAGGAAATGTCACAAGTTTACAGGAAATATAAAAAAGTGATAATGTCAACAAGCTCCCCTCTTTTTAAATTTATTTATTTATTTTTCTTTTAACACTTTTTAACATTTATTCATTTTTGAGAGACAGAGGCAGAGTACAAGGAGGGGAGGGGCAGAGAGACAGACACACACACAGAATCTGAAGCACAGAGCCTGAAGCAGGACTCCAATCCACAAACTGTGAGATCATGATCTAAGCCGAAGTCGGACACTTAACCAACTGAGCCACCCAGGCGCCCCTGTTTATATATTATTTTAATTGATATCCAAGGTAGTTAGGATATAGTGCAACAGTGATTTCAGGAGTAGATTCCTTAATGCTCCTTACCCATTTAGCCCATCCCCTCTCCCACAATCCTTCCAGTAACTTCAGTTTGTTCTCCATATTTAGGAGTTTCTTATGTTTTGTCCCCCTCCCTGTTTTTATATTATTTTTGCTTCCTTTCCCTTATGTTTATCTGTTTCGTATCTTAAAGTCCTCATAACAGGGAAGTCATATGTTATTGTCTTTCTTTGACTAATTTTCCTTAACATAATACTCTCCAGTTCTGTCCATGTAGTGGTAAATGGCAAGATTTCATTCTTTTTGATTGCTGAGTAATACTCCATTGTGTGTGTATGTGTGTGTGTGTGTGTGTGGGTGGGTGGGTGGGTGGGCATGCACACCACATCTTCTTGATCCATTCATCCATTGATGGATATTTGGGCTCTTTCCAGATTTGGGCTATTGTCAATAGCACTGCTATAAGCATTGGGGTTCACGTGCCCCTTTGAAACAACACACCTATATCCCTTGAATAAATACCAAGTAGTTCAATTGCTGGGTTGTAGGATAGTTCTAGTTTTAAATTTTTGAGGAACCTCCCTACTGTTTTCCAGAGTGACTGCACCAGTTTCCATTCCCACCAGCAGTGCAAGAGGGTTCCCCTTTCTCTGAATTCTTGTCAATGTCTGTTATCGCCTGAGTTGTTAATGTTAGCCATTCTGACAGGTGTGAAGTGGTATCTCATAGGGGTTTTGATTTGTATTTCCCTGATGGTGAGTGATGTTGAGCATTTTTTCATGTGTCTGTTAGCTATCTGGATGTCTTCTTTGGAGAACAAGTCTCTTTTAAAAGAAAACCTTTGGGCGAAAAAGTGCCGTAAATTCCAATTTATATGTATCTATCATATGATATCTATGATTGCTATTTGATAAGTAAATACTTAAAAAGTAATAATCCATGCAAAAGACTTTGTGAAATATGTAATGATATGTAAATTTTAAGTGTTTTATATTTTTAAGTTTATTTTTGAAAGAGCATGCACATGCAGGGTAGGGGTAGAGAGAGACAGAATCCCAAGCATGCTTCACTCTGACAGCACAGAGCTGGACGTGGGGCTCGAGCCCATGAAGAGTGAGATTATGACTTGAGCCAAATCAAGAGTCAGAAGCTTAAATGACTGAATTACCCGGGTGCCCTGTTCAGTATTGTTTTATTCTCACATTAACCATCACGGTTCCTATTGAATCCTTGAAAGGCTAGGGAGTGGACATGGAGTAAGATGATGAGGGACAACATAAAGATTGAATCCAAAAAAGGAGAGTTTAGAAAAAAATAGCAAGTTATTTAGTATTAACAGATACATGAAGTAATATAAGAAAAGTGATTGCATTGTTATGAACATATTTGTTCATACAACACTATGGGATGGTCTTAGTAAAAAACTTTCAAATAATAAAATACTATGGCAGTGAGAGGGCTACCAAAAAAGGGGGGCGGGAGGAAACAATTCTGAGAGACTACTTTCCCCAAACTTCTATTATTTTAGAAAAATAGAAAGTTATAATTTCTTTCGACAAGTATTTTTGATTTTCTACCATATGCTAACATTACATAAGGAGACTAGAATGGAAATGTGATGTCAAATGATGTAAAAGATAAAGTTGATGTCTTATGAGAGACCGTACAGAAAAATGAGAGGAAGAATTAGGAAAAAATAAATAGGGGCACCTGGATGGCTCAGTCAGTTTAGCGTCTTGCTTTGGCTCAGGTCATGATCTCATGGTTTGTGGGTTTGAGCCCTGTGTCAGGCTCTGTGCTGACAGCTAACTCAGAGCTTGGAGCCTGTCTTCGGATTCTGTGTCTCCCTCTCTCCCTGACCCTTCCCAGCTCCCGCTGTCTCTTTCTCACTCTCAAAAATAAATAAAACATTAAAAAAAGAAATAGAAAAGTGAAAAGGAGGGACAGAAGGATAGATGGGAAGGCAGCCCCCCAAAAAACAATGTCTTGTTCAGTAAGCAAATTTGGTAAAGCTCAAGTAGCAGTTCAGAAGGTAGAAGGAGAGGCTGTTTCTTCTATATAATGAAATGAAGAGTGGCTGGTGCAAATTTTCGTATAAGCAGTCCCGTATTTCACTGGCCTCTCAGAATTCAAAATTAACTTAGCAGTGTATGGATCCCTAAATATATCCTCCCATCTCCATGCAGGAGCGCTGGTTATTTTCACACTTGAGCTGAATAAGGCACCCATCTCTCTCCCCATCAATTAATCTGCCGCTGTACACTTTAATACATTATTGTGTCTTGTAGCCGTTATACACCAAACACTGTTCAGAACAGGTGCACTTTGATAAGAAATAAAACAGAAAATTGACACACCTGCCTAATCTCGAGGAGCCCAGATGCCTAGTAGGATGACAGAGAATGGAGATAACCTACTTCGAGGCTGGGTGGAGTGTGATAAGCGTTACCTCAGCAGCACTCGAGGGAGTAAAGAGGCACAGAGGAGGATAAGAGTGATTTTTTTCTGTCCAAGGTTTTCAACAAAGCTTGCTTCTTAAAGTACACCCCAACTCTTTTCTCTCCAGGCTGGAATTTCACACACTTTGAGCTGAAAGAGTTTAGCTCTAGTTCAGAATGCTTTTTTTTTTTTTTTCTAAAATAGAGGCGCTGATTCTCAAGTCTACATTCCATGCAGAAGTTCCCCATCTCTAATTATGAGCCTTTAACCATTAAATATGTACAAAGCTGATCAGTTGAAGGCATAACAAAACCTAAGTATTCAGCTTCGCTCTTCTTGGGGTATTTGCCCCTGAATTCATTCTCTTTCACTGATTAAGGTGACTCAAGGGCCAAATAAAGACTGGAAAGGAGAGGACTTGAAAATATGTGCAAACAGCACTTGTGCCCATAAGCTCACGGGCTACCATTGTGTTACTTTTGTTTGGTATATTGCCCAAAGAAAAGCATTTGAGGTTCACTCAAACTTGGCACATGATTTGTATTTGTTTCATATTATTACATGACTAGAACCTGCAGTGACTTGTAAATTGAGTATTTCTGTCTAAAGCCACATTCTAGAAGTAGCACTCATATAATGTACTTACTTGGTGTGTTTTGGGTGAAAAGTCATTAAAGAGAGAAAAAAGTCAAAGAAGTCATTATATAAAATGTTGCCTAACTCATCAAAAACTGTGAATTTGACAACTGAACAGTGGTTGTGTGAGGCAATTTTGTTTCGAGACTTATGTGTACCTACATTTACACAAGCTATGGCACAGAATACAGAACGTGAATTCCACATTCATTGGGAAGCCGTAAAATAACCGATTTGAAGCTTTCTAACAGCCTCCTCTTGGACAGCCCATTCAACACCCACACTACATTGCATCACATCCCCAGTCTTTACAGTAGTCGGCTTTACTAGAAAAGGGTGAGAAAAATTGATTTAATGTATAGCTTGCTCCTGCCACCTTAGAGTTATAGCCCTACCTTTATATTTTCTCAAACTTCTATGACATTTTCTGTGGTCAGAGAAAGGAGGAGGGATATGAGGAAAGAAATGGGTAGAAAGAAGACCGAGATCTTATACGGGGGCTCTGATTTAATTTTTTTTTCTATTTTACTATTTAACTTAAAAAAAAATTTTTTTTTGAAAGTTTATTTATCATTGAGAGTCAGAGAGAGACAGAACATAATCATGGGAGGGGCAGAGAGAGAGACACAGAATCTGAAACAGGCTCCAGGTTGTGAGCTGTCAGCACAGAGCCCGATGTGGGGCTCAAACCCACAAACCTTGAGATCATGACCTGAACAGAAGACGGACATTCAACCAACTGAGCCATTCAGGCGCCCTGTAGCCTCTTTTTTTTTTTTTAAAACTTGGGTAAGAACGCTTAACATTTATTCTCTTAACAGATTTTTTTAAGATTTTATTTTTTTAATAATCTCTACACCCAAAGTGAGGCTTGAACTTAAAACCCTGAGATCAAGAGTTGGCTGCTCTACTGACTGAACCAGTCAGGTGCCCCTAATCACACTGATTATAAGAATGATGTTACATCCATGACTAAGCCAGCCAAGTGCCCCTTAACAGATTTTTAAGTCTACAATATGACACTGTTGTTTATAGGCAGAGTATCACACAGAAAATCTCTAGGACTTACTCTACGCATCTTGCATAACTGAAATTTTGTGCAAGTTGGTTAGCAACTCCCTATATCCTCTTCTACTCTGGCATCTAGCAACCACCAATCTCTTTACTTCTGTGACTACTCTGCATTGGTAGAAAATGCTGAATAAACTTGATAAAACTCATTTTCTTATTTGCTTCCATGATCTATTTTACATATGTCATATAAGTTGATTCAGGCAGTATTTGTACTTCATGACTTCTTTCACTTAGTGTAATTTTCCGAGGTGCATGCATATTGTCTCATGTAGCAGAAATGCCTTCTTTTTAAAGGCTGAATATATTCCATTTATGTATATACCACATTTGCTTACACCACTCATTTGTCAGTGGACATTTAGTTTGTGTTCACAACTTGGCTCTTGGAAATAGAGTGCTGTGATGAACATGGGAGTGATAATTCTTTCAAGATCATGACTTCATTTTTCATGGATAAATACCCAGAAGTGGAAATGGTGGTGTATTTTTAAATTTGGGGGGAACTTTCATACTGTTTTCTACTGCAGCCACACCATTTAAGAACAATGTACTTACCCAAGTTAAAAAAAAAAAAACTGTGCAAGTCTTTCAGTTTATCCCTATCCTCACCAACACATACCGTCTTGGGTTTTTCTGATCATGGCCATTTTAACAAACGTGCCATGATAGCTCATAGTGGTTTTGATTTGTATTTCCCTGATGATTAATGATGCTGGACATCTTCCCATGTACTTGTTGGTTATTTGTATCTTGTCTTCGGAGAAATGTCTGTTTCAAGTCTGTAGCCTGATTTTTTAATGTTAGTTATTTATGTTTTCTGCTACTGAATTGCAGGAGTTTATTATATATGTTGATATCAGTCCTTTATCAGAAATGAGGTCTGCAAATGTTTTCTCCCATTCTCCCACGCAATTATTTTCCTTGCCATGCAGAAACTTTCCAGTGTAATGTAATCCCATTCGGCTAATTCTGCACTTGTTACCTGTGCCTGGAGGCCTATCTTAAATTTTCAAAGTCTTTCACCCATTTGAAACCTAACAACAGACTTAAACAGAAAACAAAACAAAATCAATAAACACTGAACAGAAACACTTATTATAATATTAATGAGAAAAAAAAGTGCTTAAAAAACTTACATTCTCATAAAAATGGCAAGTAATATTTTGTACATAAGAAAAATGTGAAGAGTTTTACCATTCCCCAATTCCAGAGCATTTCGTTAGGACTAACATCTTTTGTTCAAGGGCAGAGATTTGTTTCCCTTTTGTTTGTTTGTGTGTTTGTTTATTTTTGTGAGAAAAAGAAGGAAGGAGGGGCAGAGAGAGAGGTAAAGAGAGAATCAGACTCGCAAGAAACCTCTGCACCGTCAGCTAGAGCCCACCACAGAATCTAGAGTCACATGCTCAACTGACTGAGCCACCCAGGTGCCCCAAGGGCAGAGCTTTTCTAATTGAAAAAGGGTGTCTGGACTTTAAATCCCATTATTATGCTTTGCAGGATAATAGGGAATTAGGCACTGTAATCAGGACACAAAAGAATCACTGCTAAGTGACAGTAAAGCAGAAGCAATTCCGAAAGGAAGTATTTTATACATTTTTACTTCAGGAAGAGTATCAAGAGTCTACTGATAAAATTTTGACAGGTTGGTAATATCCACTGCCAACTAAAATAAAGATTTCATATAATCATGTAGTGTTAGACATTCATTTTCAGAGGAAACTTGATTTCATTACATATAAAATGAAAAAATATGAAGACAGTCATTTACATATTGCTTACTATATTACAACCCATAGAGCCACAATAGAATAAGTAACTTACAATTTTATTTATACGCTATTTGAATGGCTAAATGTATCTAAAACACAGCATAGTTCTCAAGACTTGCTCAGATTACTTCTTTTGATATTTGCCTGTGACCAAATGGAAAAACAGAGCCAAATAAAGTGAAAGAAAAAATAGTATGTATTATTATCTCAATAACGCATTATATGTCCCAAATATATATTCATTCACTCTTCGACATAATAAACAAAAAATGCCAGAACGTTTAAGCTAACAATGGCATATTTTAATTATGTAATTAGGAGAGGGCATTTTAAGAGCTTAGGTTTTCAAAATGTGAAATTCTATCAGGTTATTCTTCTTACTTGAGAATTTTGAAACAATTGCCTGAAAACAAAACATGGGCATTTTAGCTTTTCCAATCAGAGTTGTAAAGCAAACCTTTTATAAAATATCGTAAACGGGCAAAAGGCCAATCCAAACTGTTAACTATGGTTTTAGGTGCAAGTAATAAAAGAAAAGTCCCTAAAGACTTACTTGAAATAAGCCCCCATTATAGCCCAGGGGTGGAGGAAGAGTTTAGCAGGAGCTCACCTACAGCTACAGCCCTGGGCCCTGCCTGAGGCAGCTCGTCCGTTTTCACCCTAGGTAAGCTAGCAGCAGGCTGCCCAAGAGGAGCACGTTGCAAGAGTTTGCACTTAAACCAGGTGAAAGGAAAGCGTATCATTTAATAATTGAGAACCCCGTGAGTTGGCCGGCCTGACATTGTTTTTCTTGTTTTTCACAAATGCAAGTTGCATATGTGTAAAATATATGACATGATTTGATAGACATCTACACACCGAAATGATGCCATAATCAAGGTAATTAAAAAACCCATCACACTTACCGTGTGTGTTTTTGTGTCACGAGACACTTAACGTCTGTTTTAACGTCTGTTTCTTAGTAAAGTATAAGTGTTCAGTACAGTGTTAACTACAGTGACCGTGATACACGTTAGATCCCCAGAACTTACTCCTCTTATAACTGAAAGTTTGTATCCTTTGACCAAGACCCCCCCTCACCCCCACACTGAGCCTAGTGATCACTGCTGTACTCTTTGATTCTGTGAGTTCCACTTCTTTGGATTCCATGTATAAGTGAGATCATCCAATCTCTGTCTTTCTGTGTCTGGCTTATTTCACTTAGAGTAATGCTTCCAGGTTCATCCACGTTGTTGCAAAAGGCAGGATTTCTTTCCACTTTATTGTTTTAATGCCATCCTGACATTTCTAACCTATCACTTGCTTTGCTTTCTTCATGAATTCATTTATTCAAGAAATAATGAAAACTACAACTGTCAGATGATGCACTTTGCATATTGGAGAGAAGGAAAGGTGGAGGCAGAAAGGTCATGTGGAGAGCTATTTCCGTGTGGATGCTTTGCAGGTGATGAATGATGGAAGCCCTGCCTATCATAAGGCAGAGACTATATCAGAGCCATGATGAAAGATCTGTCCCAGGTTCATTGATTGTAGGTGCTGGGTCAATATTCAGGTAGAAATATACCTGGGAACAGAGTTCAGGAGACATGGTAGAGATAAAGAGTTGAGTAGAAGTTGTGTGTCTTATTAGCTTCATATGAGTGAAATTGGCACAAATATATAATTTTAAAAATTATTTTGATATAAGTAATTACTATTTACGAGCGCTTTATTATGTTCGGGCCTATGAAAAGTACTTGACGGAAATTTTCTTAAGTCTCTCAGGAGTTCTGAATTTGTTGCTGGTCTTAGCCTTCTTTTCATAAATATGGTCTGCCAGCTAGTGGCAGGATTACCAACCAAGAGCCACAGGTTTAACCAACCAACTGAGGCACTCAGGTGCCCATTTGTGTCCTTTCTACTAAAGGCTAAGGTAAATGTATTTGGAGAAGTATCTCATAGATTGCCTACATGTTCCTCTGGTTCCAATTACAGTTAGAATTAACAGTCTCTTGAGGATAGCACCCATTATATCCCATATAATGTGTGCACGTGTGCACGCATACACACACACACACACACACACAAATACACACCCGCATTATATATTAAAATTTGCATTTAACGGCTGTGTTACTAAAATAGCAGCAAACTCCAGAAAATTTCAAGCAGGACTTTTGAGGCACTTATTGTAGCAAACTTTTGAGGCACTTTCTTTCATGTTGAAATTGGTCTTAAAATCTCTAGAGTTCGAACCTAAATTTAGCTCAGATACTGCAAATAATTGTGAAAAGAGAGCTACTTCCGAATTTAGATTGTTGGGGTTTTCCTGCTTACAACCACTTAAGCATGAGGAAACAAAATGTCTATGACATGGATTAGCCTACATGTCTGTTGGTCACCTTTGAGTTCGTCAAGGTTTCTCACAGTACGTTATGGCCTGTAGGAGTGGCCGTGTACTGGCCCAGTGTTGATAGACCCCGTAAATGAACATATAAAGGCTACGTAATGCCTGCCCACCCCAAAGGTAAATGAATCCAGCACACCTAGAATGAGTTATAATTGTCTTTAATCTTTGATAAAAGTGTTTTAATAATGTGAAATTTTTAATTTATATAACTCCATCAACTAAATAAAATAAAATTTGCGATCTATTATGTCTGCTCCTTTGCTTAGGTCATATCAAATTATCATATGATGATTTAATATAACCAAACTGAAGTGAGGCAAACACTATGTATATTCTCAAAATTACTAATATAATCAAAATTACTAGTTGAATTGCAACCCCCTCTTCCCAAATTAAGACTTGAGTTGAAATAATTGAGGATAATGATCACTATGAACTCCTTTTGCAAACAAACCCTAAAACCCCTTGAGTATTTGACCTGGGGTACTGAGGTCTCTTGACAAGAATATTTATTTTTTTCTAAAATAGAGAGGCAAACCGAGAAACAGACTCTTAACTATAGAGCACAAACAGAGTTACCAGAGGGAAAGTAAGCCGGGAAAGGGGGGTGGGTGGCGGAGAGGGGAGGAGTAAAATAGGTGATGGGTATTAAAGAGTGTGCTTGCTATGAGTACTGAGTGAGGTATGGAAATACTGAATCACTATATTGTACACCCAAAACTAGTAGTTGCATGTTAACGGAATGGCATTTAAATAAAAACTTTGTAAAAGCCACAAAAAAATAAAAATTGTGGTTATGAATCTCATTTTTATCAAACATTTCTCTAGAACAGCAACCCACTCTCAACAAATAAACTGACTTTATAGCTAAAGTTGTGAATTAGGTAGAACATATTTTCTTCACTGTTGCCATATTTAAATAGAAGACATATTGAAATGTTCAGATTCTGATAAAGGCACACATGAAAGACATACCTATTTGGTTTTGTTAATTCATAACGTCATCCTTCATTCATGCTCATTGTTTTCATTGTTTTGGACTCCTTGGGATATTTGAAAATTCACATCCAGTAAAGTCCCTGCTACTCTGGGCCAGGGGTATGGGCTTATGAAATCTCTAAAATAGTAAACAAGACTTTTGAGAAGAATATGGCTTTATATAAAAATGACTTTAAAATCTGGGGAAGAGTGAAATGTTAGAAACATATGTTTTCCTGATAGGATTTTCAACGAAAGCAGCAAGGAAGTGGTTCATCTTCCTCCCCAGGAAATAAAATGCCAGGTCTATTTCTAACAATTTCCCATGATAATACTTGAGAGATAGGAAGTGGATGGAAATTAGTTCCTGATCTGATCTGACTGTTTTTGTCATTTACAACTTCATAGTTACTCTGCTTACCCAGGCCAGCCTTCCTTGGGTATCCTTTTCTATCTTAATGTAATAACTTCCACATGCATGGCTGGGAAACTACTTGAGCGTGCTGGTGTGTTAAGTGTTGATGTGTTTTTTTCTTAACCCTTTGTTTAGTAAAAATACTGATAGAAAACATATTTTGTGAAAAGGTCATGGATTTGAAAACTTTGCTTCCGAGAAAATCCCTAAAATGTTTTGTTCTAAGAAGACCTTTCAGCTCCACACAGATCATAGGAAAGATGAACCAGATCCCAAACTTCAGATATAAAAGTTAGAGAGAACATGAAATATTGCCTGGGAGTTTTATTGCAGTGACTCACAACTGCATAACAGTTGCCTTTGTAGAAAACAGACACTCTGGTACCCCCCGCCCCCAATGCCTCTCATCTTAGAGATTGAAAAGGCATTATTTATTTTTATTAGAAAAGAGCACTGTTGAGGAGGAGAACCATGGGAAATACAGATACTTCCCGTGCCGCATGGTGAGTGTATTACATAATACCTACCATACAATAAACTCTGAATAAGTAATTGCTGCTTTGTGAGTTGACAAAAGAATGTAAGAATGCAGTTTCTTGCTTTATCTTTTTTAGTAGCACAAGAAAGTTACTTGGATATTAAATATTATTTGACTCCATTTAGCAATTTGTTGATTCATTAAATGGCCTCTTACCTGCAATGGACCCAAGGCTACTCAGGTCCTGCGGAAAAATAATAAATCAGAGGTGTATCAGCCCTGATCTCATGGTGTTTGCTGTATAACGCACCTTGCGATCAGAATAAAAGCAGTGGAATTATAGATTGGTATGGGAAGGGGAAAAAGTAGTTACAAACAGAGAGGGAGAGAGGCAAACTTTAAGAGACTCTTAAATACAGAGAACAAACTGAGGGCGGATGGGAGGCTGCTGGGGGAGAGGGGAAAATGGGTGATGGCCATTGAGGAGGGCACTTGTTGGGATGAGCGCTGGGTGTTGTATGTAAGTGATGAACCACGAGAATCTACCCCAAAAGCCAAGAGCATGCTTTACACACTGTATGTTAGCCAATTTGACAATAAATTATATGTATATATACATATATAAAATAATGAACTACTGTTGTGGACTAATTTAGTATTAGATGGGTTTTCCAGTTGATTAGTGCCTTGCTTAGCATGTTATCAGTTCTGAAGTTGAGTTGCACATCAATAGTGTCTAGAGGGCTTTGTGAAATACCTTTCCAACAGCTGTGGCTATGGTTCTGAAGAGAGCTTAGGGGATACTGAGCCAACATAGCATCTGAGGACAGGATGAAGGATGCCTCATCTCATGATTTCTGCAACCAGAGATCTGCTTCACTGCGTGAGAACTGCAGAGACCATGTTGCTTACAGTACACAGTGCAGAGAATTAAAAGATCTCAATAAAGAGGTAGAATTAGATAGAGCATCTTTCCAAATAAACAACTTCTCCCAAAGAAGGGGAATCTCACTACATAATACTCCTCATCACACAGAGGTGAAAAACAGTAAGCAAACTTCATCAACAAAAACAAAACAAAAAATCATGTTGTTTTTGGTGTTTGAGGAGTGAAGAGGGTATTAGAATTGTTCTTCGCTTTTTTTTTTGTAGTCAAGAATGATGATGTATGAGTTAAGTAATAAGCATGTCCAACTTATTTAGTCCATCCCCCCATCTTACCATAACAGCCTAAGAGACTCCATGTAAGGGTTCTCGTTGAACTCATAAGACCTCCAAACCATTAAAGTTAATAATAATTATTATCAGTTATAGCTTTACCTTGTAAGTTTGGGTGATTTGTTATACCACAAAAGATAAGTGATGTTTCTCTTACACTTGGCAGTTTTGTGATGTTTATTGCTGAAGGAATCCAGATTGCTTTTCCTGTAGCATTACCCCCCCACCTTTTTTTAAACATGTTTCTCTGTTATGTGGCTCATTTTGAAAATAAAATTTTGTGTTGATAACAATAAACAAAAAGCAGTGCAGTTTGGAATCACGAATCCTGAATGACTGTAGTGTATTGCTGCCTGGTGGAAGATCAAAGTATTTTTGTTTGCTTGTGAGTTTTCATACAGCTTCAGTTTTTGAATTTCATAATTAATAACAAAAATAATAGCATAAAGAGTAGTAACATATGCTTAGAGTTTTATATGAAGAAAAACTAGGTGAATGTTTACTGTTGTCTTCTTACTTCCGAAAGCACTATTTAGTGGAAACTTGGAGTGATCTTTAGTTAGGCTTCTGTTAACCGAGGAGATTTTTACGGATCTTCTCTTTGAACTGATTTTGACCTAAAGAATTTGTTATTTATCCAATTGCTGAAAACTGAGTGAATATTGCAGCTTTATTTTAATGCTGTGCATCCTGACGTCCATTTTTCTTTTACATCTCCGATCTCTGTCTCACACCTCAACTGATCTATGCAGGAAGAGAAGTGGTATAAAAAAATCTAAGCAAGTAGTACAGGGTTGTGCAAGTTTGAGTTAATGTGGGATTAATATAACAGAAATGAAATGACTGGAAATGAATAAGGGTGAGAGAGAATGTGTCTTGCATTTTGTTAATTAGCATAACTTGAAATCAGTCTGAACAACTGCTTCTGTTTTCAGAGGTCTTAGATTTTCCGGTCATTTCAGCCTCCCCCGCCCGTGGTGACAACTGCTTGGCAATTAGTTTTTGATCTTTTTAACTTGAGATGCCATTACTTTCATTAATGCTTGAGATAAGCAAAAAAACGGGCTGAATATGACTTCTGTATAACCCTATTTTATAAACATTTTAAATCACATTTATAGGTGAAACTATCAACATGTCAAGCTGCAAGTTTATTAACACACAGTAATGTTCACATTGGACCAGCAACACAGAAAATTGCAGCAGTATTTCTAGGCCAAACCTACTCATGACACACATGCTTCCCTTTTCTTTAATTGAGGTGAATATTAAACTGATTTAAAAGGCTGCCTATTCTTGTTACCGGAGTAGCCTACATTCCTAATAATCTAATTTCCATTGTGTGATGGCCGGAAGCAAAATGCTTACTTGGAGAGGAGCAATTTGTGGTCACAGATGTACTTGAACTGAAACAACCCACCTCCTGTGACCTCCCTACGGATCTGTTGTCCGTCTGAGAGACCCCGGTTGCAGCCCAGCCTTGCTGTGTTCTAACCTCTCCTCACTTGCCCAGATTTCTCTAGTATAGTCTAAGTGACTGGTTAAGAGCAAGTGTATTTCTGTCACAGAAAAGGGCATTTAATTAGTAACTCTTAACATAGGTCATCACTGAAAAAGCAGCTGGTATCTAAGACTTACACAGTCCTTAATTTAACAGTCATTACTTGACTGAGGCCAATTCCCTCTCTTCTTCCTCTTTCTTGCCTGTTCATCTTTATGCAGTTCGTGGCGTTGTCTACCATTGTTTTAAGTCTTTGTGTCAAATACCATGCCAGACGCATTGTCTACTTTCCCACAATCCCACATTTTCGACATTATTGTTGATGTTATGCAGCTGAGGAAACTGAAGCCGAAGGCCAAATCCCAAAGCTCGACAGGGGTGGAAACAGGATTCAAATTCAATTCTCCCTTGATTCTTTCTATTCTTCTATGTGGTTGTAGCCAATTTCCACTCCCATTACAAAATGAGAAAAGCTGTCCCCCACTGCTGATTTACCACAGCATTCTGCCCCCTCCACCCCACCGAACTATGCGGGACACCCTCTGTGCTACAATTGCTTTTTTAAAATGAGGTAAAACTAGTATATACTTAGTTTTAGGTATACAACATAATAATTTGATTTTTACATACCAAGTGATCACAACAAATCTAGATGCCATCTGTCACTGTATAGTTGACGAGCTTCACCCATTTTGCCCCCTCCAGGTTCCTGTTGATATACATAGATGCCACATCTCTTTTATCCATTCATCTGTTTATGGATATCTTGATTATTTACCGTATCTTAGCTATTACAAATAATGCTGCAGTGAATGTAGGAGCACTTGTATCTTTTTGAATTAGTGTTTTTGTTTTCTTCTGATAAATACCTAAAAGTGGAAGAGCTGGTATTTCCAATTTTTTGAGGAGTCACCATACAGTTTCCTGTAGTGTTTATACAGTTGACGTTTCCACCAGCACTGTACAGTGCTTTTCTCCACATCCTCTCTCCAATATTGTTATTTCTTGTCTTTTTGATAATTGCCCTTCTAACAGGTAAATTATTATGGTTTTGATTTGTATTTTAGGGTAATTATTCTGATAAGTGATAATGAACATCTTTTCATGTGCCTGTTGGCTTTCTGTATGTTTTCTTTAGAAAAAAATCTATTCAGATTGTTTGCCCATTTTTAAATTATATTCTTTGATTTTCTGCTATTGATCTCTTTGAATTCTTTATATATTTTGGATATTAACCCCTTGTCTGATATATGAGTAGAAAAGATTTCCTTTTTTGTAGGTTGCCTTTCATTTGGTTGACGGTTTCCTCACTGTGTAACACTTTTTAGGTTGATATATTCCCATTAGTTCATTTTTATTTTTGTTTTATTTTGTTGCTCTTGCATTAAAAAATTTAATGACAAGACCAATGCCAAGGAGTTAAATATCTATGTTTTCTTCTAGGAGTGATACGGTCTCAAGTTTTATGTTTAGGTCCCTACATACCTGCCTGTTTCAGAACAGTAGAGGGAGCATGCAAAAAATGTGCTCATCTGTGCCTTCCTCCCCAAAGAAGGATGCATTGCTTTTTGCTCCTCTGGATGATGCTTTATGATTGACAAATAAGTCTCCCTCCCATATAATCCAATTAACTCTCAAACTGCTGCCTTTTCACTGAGTCCTCAGATGTGTAACTCTACACATGAGCCCCTCACTGTCCTGGGGCCTCATCAACGTTAGCCCAATTGTTTT
Organism: Mungos mungo; assembly: GCA_004023785.1. Classification (NCBI taxonomy): domain Eukaryota; kingdom Metazoa; phylum Chordata; class Mammalia; order Carnivora; family Herpestidae; genus Mungos; species Mungos mungo. The sequence goes on from PISW01008220.1 coordinate 45,667, forward strand.
TCTTTCTTTAAAAACTTGTTAAATGTTTGTTTATTTTTGAGAGAGAGACAGAGACAGAGAGAATGAAATGAGAAGGGCAGACACACACACACACACACACACACACACACACACACACACACAATCTGAAGCAGGCTCCAGACTCTGAGCTGTCAGCACAATACCCAATGGGGAGGTTTGAACTAATGTACCAGGAGATTATGACCTGAACAGAAGCCAGACATTCAACTGACTGAGCCTCCCAGGCCTCACATGCCCAGTTATTTTTCAAAACTAGACAGTTTTGGGGCCTTGTCTCTCTGGTATAGATCTCAAGGTTTGGGATGCTGGATAAGGAACACAAATACTTTGCTCCTCAGGGGGAGGCTCTGTCCCTATGAGACTCTTTCTTATTGTGGGTCACTGTTTTCCTATTTGTCTCAACATGAGCCTTTTATCCCTTTTGGGGGAGAGAGCTATTCAGTTAGTTTGCAGTTTTTGTTCAGTGGGACTCACTCCAGATATATACAGCAGTGAATTTGGTGTGTCCATGGGAAGACGTGAGTTCATTCCTTGTGCAATGCCATCTTGGACCACTTCCATAACATTGTAATTGAATTTTGATTATTGAAGAATGCTCTGCCCACAAAGACTTATTTATTTATGTGTTCTTCTGCTAATTGGCTATGAGCTCTTTAACCACAAGGGCCATAATTTATTAATCTTGTTATCTGTAGTATCATACACAGAGTAATTATTTAATGAAAAGGGTACACATCAGTGGGCTAATAAGTTTACTTTGATACCCTAGTCATCAACTCCTCATCCTCTTCTCTTGAGTTTCAGATAAAGCCGAGATATACACACAATACTGTATTCATTAAAAATGAGAAACAGATTGAAAGTTAGCTATTCAATAAAAGGGCAGAAAGCATTGACCTTAATGTCCTAATCATTAGAATTAATTACAAAAGGGGTGCCTGGGTGGCTTAGTTGGTTAAGCATCTGGCTTTAGCTCAGGTCATGATCTCACAGATTGTGGGTTTGAGCCCTGCATTGGGCTCTGTGCTCACAGCTCAGAGCCTGGAGTTTGCTTCGAAGTCTGTGTCTCCCTCTCTCTCTGACCCTCCCCTGCACGTGCTATCTCTCTCTGTCTCTCAAAAATAAATAAAAAACATTAAAAAAAAGAATTAGAAAAAATAACGTATTTTACATACTATTTTACTTAGCTCTGCTAATATGTGGGTTTTAAATGTTGTCCTCAGTTTACATTCAGAACTCCAAGGAAAAGATTTCAAAAAGGACAAAGGCAAGATTCCCAATGACAACATCATTGATGGGTACTTGACTGTATCTTAATAAGGCAGAGCGCTTATATACACAATAAAATAAGATAGCATGAATACTTATAGCTTACATTTACACAATGAAAATTAATTATAGATGTCAAGAAGAGGAGAATCCAATCTTTGCAAATATTGATATGCAAAATTTTCCGGAATTTTAATTATCTCCAAGCTTGTCATGATACAAAGGTTCAGAGCGGACGACAAAGCACAACAATAACAGAAACGTTGAATAAGAAATGTGGAATGTTGAGATCATAATTAATAAAAGAGACACAGTTTTGTCTTGGACATCTTGGACTTGTTTTGTCTTTAAATGAGGGTGGCAAAGATTAGCACTGTTATATAATAATATTCTCATGAATATTGGACTTCTTCCAATATCACATTGTATACTCCTCACATAGATTCTAAGACATGTACAATTTGAACAGACACATTTTCGGAAGGATTTGTACGCTCATAGAAATATGAGATGGTATACAAGTTTAGAAGTCAAGGCACACAAGGAAAAATTGAAGCAACTTGGCATGCCTAGCTTGAAGAATAGAGGACTGTTTTCAAATACAGACGCATACTATGTGGAAAAGACTGAATGTATGCTGTTTTTCTTTAGAGCACAAGAGTCTGGAAATTACAGGAAGAAATTGGTTAGTTTATTTAAAAAACAAGTTTAATAGCCAGAGGACTTAGGGGAAAATGAAGAAGCTACTAATTTAATGTGATGAAAAGTATGCCACTTAACTCTGTGGAGGATGCTACAAAATAGTGCTTTTCAAATTTTGTTATACGCATGGACCTTTTGGGAATTTTACTAAAATACAGATTCTGATTCAGTAGGTCAGGCTTGGGAACTGAGATACTGCATTTCTAACTGCTTCTGATTGGATGTCTGAGCTGGTGGTTTTCATACCATCATTTGAGAAGCAACTATAAAAGAGTCCTCCATTAGGAGATAGACAAGAGGTGATTACTAATATACCTTAAATTATTCTGTCACTTGATGAAATGAGGTATTATTTTTTTGTTGGTTTTCTTTGATTTTAAAGTATTTGTATTGCAATAAAATTCAGATACAGAAAACCATACAAAAACAATATGAGGTTTGTGAATTACTATGAGAAGACTATTCTCACAGCTCCCACTCAGGTAAAGAAATAGAGCATGCCAGCTATATTTGTATCTCTTCTGAATGTCTCATCTCATTCACATGGTCAAGCTCCCTGAAAAGAAATCATTATCCTGAATTTTATGGTAAACCACTTCCTTCGATTTCTTTATTATCACCCAAATGTGAATTACTAGAATCTATAGTTTAGTCTTGGCCAGTTGTGAACTTGATCAATTTTTGTCTTTTTAAATTTTATAGATGCTCCTTTGCTTTTCTTAAAATGTATCTATTGAAGAACCTGGGCCATTTTACTTGTAGTTTTCCACAGTCTGGATTTTGTTGTTGGCAAACTCCTGGTGTAGTTCAACATGTTCCTCTGTCCCTTGCTATTCCTGGAAATTGGCAGCCATATTTAGAAGCTTGTTCTGACTTGGCTTTTATTTCTTTGCAAAATCTGTATATGATGCTGTGCTATTTTATCAGAAAGTCATGATACCAGTTTCTCATTATTTTTTAAGTTAGTAGCTATCAATTCTCTGTACCTGGATCCATTAACTAGCTGGGGAGGGTATCATTTTATTTACATTTTTTACCTCAGAAAATTTAATGTTTCCTCTAATCTATTATAATAGTACCAGTTATTTATCTATTTATTTTTATTTTTGAGAGAGAGAGAGAGAGAGAGAAAATCCCAAGCAGAGTTGCAGGGCTTGATTCCATGACCCAGGGATAATGACCTGAGCTGAAGTCAAGAGTCAGGCACTCAACTGACTGAGCTACCCAAGTGCCCCATATAATGGTACCATTTTATGTAAAGGAAGAATATTTTTTAAATCATCTTTTCCTATTTTTAGTCCATTTTTAAGATTATAAGTTGGGTTTCTTGTCACCATTTTTAGAAAGCAACCAATTTGTTTTCAAAAATTATATGTCAGTAGGAACTCATTGGAATTAAATATTTTTTATACTCAACCCATTGCTATTCTTATTTTTATTGAAACTTAAATTGCCCTGTCTTTGGTTAGTTGGAATCTGTTCAAGTTAGCTTCTGAGTTTTTTCTGAGTTGAACCTAGTGGTCTATGGCTGCCTCTTCTCTTACCCTGTCAGCTCATTCCACCTCCCTCAGACTGCCTAAACTCCAATCTCTGTTTTCTTAACGTAGACCACTAGGCTCTGTTTGGGTTCTTCCTCCTTGCATCATGGTTGAGCATTTGCCTACAGGTAGAAGCTTCAGGCAATCATTAGCCTCACCTTATTTGATTCTGTTACCTTACCTGAGAGGGTCAGTTTTGTGCTGGCTATTGCTGAATATATGAAAACAGCTATTTTATGGATTTTATCTAGTTTTTAAGTTGTTTCTAGTGGGAGTGAAAGTCTGATATGAGGTACTCCAACATGGAAGAGTGGAATTTCCTACATTTACTAAATTTTGGTGTCTGTTTGTTCTGTGTGTTTTATTACTGTCTTTAAAACTTCTATCCAAAAAGTAAAAAAGTAGTCTTTTAAGAAAATAGGACTTTGCAATTTTTTTTTGAGAGAGAGAGCATAAGCACGTGTGCAAGTTGTAGAGGGGCTGGAGCGAGAGAGAAAGAGAGAATCTCAAGGAGGCTCCAGCCCAGCACAGAGATTTTGTTTTTGAAGAGATATTGTAACACATTTTTTTCCTTAAAGATTGTCTAAAAAGGAGTGAAAAATAGTCCATTTAGACATTTTGAATGAATTCTTCCTTTACCAACAGATCAGATATTCTCTTTAAGTTCTATTCAACTCAATAATGATAAACTCTCAACATTAATTGTTCTTAAAGGTAATAGAATAATGGTGTTCATAACTCCTTGTTCTCCACAGTGACCATGGAAAACTGCAAAGGAATGTAAATGGGAGAAGAAAGTAATTGATACACTTGGGTAGGACTAAAAAATTCTTTATTTTGACATGAGATTTTCAGGTAATGATATTCCATATTTCTTAGCTGTGTTTTAGGCAAAAATAATTAATAATATTAGTAATAGCTTTGTAAATGTGCTGATAGAGTACCACTAGGTGTTTTATATGAATTTGAAGAATTAAACAGGAGTAGCCAGATAGGAAGAAGCAAATTACTTTGGATCAAAGAGAAATCTAATCAAAATCTATAGACTACCTAATAACCAATAGAAAAGAAAAAACCCTACATATTAAAAGTCACTGTGATACTGTAACACATGGGGGGAAACGCTAGCCTTACATGCTTGAGAAGAAAATACGAAGATAAATCAAGCACTAAAATGAAAGAATTAGAAGAAAAAAGGCTGAACAGAAGAAAGAAATGGAAAATATATAAGGATATCAATAACAAAATATAACAATGGCTTAATTAGTATGTAATTTAGGAGCTCATTCTTTGAGGAGGTGACAGCCTAATAAAGAAAAGAAAAAAAATTGTAGAAAGTAAAAACTGACAATGGGGAACATCTCTTCATACACGCATTTCTCCCTTCACATTGCACCATGTTAACTGCATTGTGTGCATTTGGAAGTACATTTTCTTTTTGCACAGGTCCTGTATGTAAAAGTTATTAACACAGTACTGTACAAAGCAAGGACTTACTATAGTTAAAATATTGTATTTGCCAAATTGAAGACTTGTCTCTTCTCTCATCTCTACGTAAATCAAATGTTCTTAAAATTCCTATAATAAGTAAGTAAATCCATGAAAAATGATGTTGCTATAGTTTACACAAGAAAAGATGCAAATGTTTAAAAGACCAATTAACATAGAAGGCATAAAATAAAATTGTTGTGGTTATTTCTTTATGTTTTCAGACCCGAAAGACTTCTTGTTGAAATTTATCAAGACCTTCTGAACAAATAGTTGATTCTTTTAAGATGCTGCAGAGCGGAGTATGAAGAAAAACATGCTTCCTTTCTTCATAGGCAGCTTAACATTAATATATAAGTAGGACAAACATAACACAATGAAGAAAAATTAGAGACTCCACTCACAAATGTCATTAAAGAATCCCAAACAACATCATTACCTAAAATAATCACGTTAAGTCAAAGTGTTATGTCCAAGTAAAATTTGTATGAGGAAAGTGATGACAGCTTAATATTAGTGATAAATCTGTATTTAATCATTACTAGGTGGATAAGGAAAACCATACTCCTATTCAGAGACAGTGAAAGGCAATCAATAATATTTATACTCATTCCTCATTTGAAACCACACACACAACCAAAAAGGAATAGATCATTTCAAATCCAAAATCAGAATCACTGTCAACGATGAAGCAATGGATTCATTACTATCAAAATCTAGAAGAAATGCCATTTACTGTCATCTATTTAATATCATTCTACAAATATTAGTAAGATTAGAGAATGTTAAGATGTAAGCATTAGAAAGAAAGTGGCAAAACTATTATTTGTGCTTGATAGAGTATTTACCTGGAAAATCAAAAGAACTAGTTTAAAATGTGAAATGGTATGAAAGAAAAGATATTTCACAAAAATTTCTAGTTACATAGTTGAAGTGAAATAACATTCATATACACAAAACAATGCATTAGAAAATATGAGAGAGTGTCTAATAACAATAAATCAAAAGATAAAATATATGCAATACATTTAAGACAAACTATAGAGAATCAAAATAAAAGACATCTTAGCCCCATTTATATACATGTAATATACACATGTAATATATAAATGTATTACATTTATACACATGTAATATATGTATGTTATATATATGTACTATATATATATTACATGTGATATCCCTGTGAATGTAACAATCTCTGAAAATTAATATATAAATTAAAGATTCTCCCAACCAAAAAATGACATTTTTATTAGTACCTGGAATAAAACAGGCATTTATGTTTTTCTGGGAAGGGGAAAATGGAAGAGAATATAGTAATGAGAAATATCCTGATCTTGATGAGAATTTAGGAAATAATAAACCTCCATTTCAAATAATTACCAATATGTAGCATTGGATCAAATTCTGGTTATTTGGGGGAGAAAAGGTCTTTCCTACTTAACTGCTTCCAAAGAACTGCTTTTAAAGAACTGCCTTCTTTAAAAAGAAAGCTAAAGCCATAATAAGTGTAGGTGGTAATAAACATGGGTGAACAGATTTTAGTAGTATTCGACAGAAACTTTTGAGATCTAGCACACAAACATCTACTCTTTTTTTAATAACTCCATATTTCTCCATTGTATGACTGTATCAAAATTGACTTAAATAGGGCTTCATGGCTAACCATCAGGATGTTTCACAGAAGAGTGCTAAAATGAACATCCTTTCACAAATGAACAAGTGAAATCTATGATTAAGGCTTGAGAGTATGATGTGCATACACTTACAAAAATTATGTAATTTCACGTATCTTTTGAAATATTCAATGTCAATTTCAAGTGTTAAATGACAACCGTGCTGTGGCTTCGATAGAAATTAGATTTGTCAGATGAAAGCGACATCATTTTAATTTACATAAAATTGCACAGTATGCACTTTCTTAACTTTGCATGTTATTTATTATTAGATAGTTAAAGTTTGTTTGAAATGAAAATAAAGGAAGCAAGCTGTAGAATGTTGCAGACGCTGTGATCATAATTTTATTTAAAAAAAAGTCTGTTGATGCACATATGATTTGAACTTGCAAGAAACTGGAACAAAAGGAAAAGAACTATAAATATAAAAGGGAAATAAAATGCTCTTGGGAAGACATCAAAGATATCTGGATTTGTTTCTAATGATCCTTCAAATTAGCTACAATTAGATTCAGGATCATGAAGTATGCAATTAATATTTCATGACAACATTACTTAAGCTAATAAGAATATATGAGTTTCTTGTCAAAATCGTAATTTTTAAATTACATTCATCTTTTCCCCCTTGTTAGAAATTCTGTAACCCTTTCAGTGTGCATCATGATGGTTTTCAATTTCTAAATAGCATGTGATAAACATATCTGACAAAGGGAAAAAAAAAACCCTCCAACTGAAAAACCTGAACAAGATTAAATAAGGAACAAGGGTTTGTTTTTTTACTGCATATTCCAGATAAATATTTTTAATGACTGAAAAATATTATGAAGTTAGAATTTTCAAATCAGCCAAGCAAGGAGTCTGGATTTTGATTTATATAAAACTTATCTTTAACATAACAAGGTTTTATTTAAAGCTGACATCCAAAGATTGGGAATGCTACTTAGCTCATAAGTTCAAGAGTCATTTTCTTCTGGACATTCAGTAGAGGAGCAAATGGGGAAAATGGGGTTTGAGTTCTTTCACATATAAATTAATCTCTTTAAAGCTATTTCTATTAATAATGATCACAAGACCTTTAGTGAGCATTTTTAAAATTTTCATATGCTCATTGTATCAAGATTATCCAAAGCATAACCAAGAAAGTAAGAAGTAAGACATACATCAACAAAGTACAGGATCATTGAATGAGTTGGTACAAGAGTTCTTTCAAGTATCTAGTCAAATGGCAATTTCTCAATGAAGCTCACCTGTACCATCCCATTCTATTTTATTTTATTTGTAATGTTTATTTGTTTTTGAGACACAGAGAGAGAGAGACAGACAGACAGACAGACAGACAGAGCGTGAGTGGGGGAGGGGCAAAGAGAGAGGGAGACAGAGAATCCAAAGCAGCTCCAAGCTCTGAGCAGCTTGAACTCAAAAATTGTGAGATCAGGACCTGAGACAAAGTCAGATGCTGAATGACTGAGCCATCCAGACACCCCTCATCCTATTTTAAAAGTAGACTCACCCTTCATCTAGATTCATACGCTATTCTAGGTTCTTTTTCCATAGCATTTTTAATCTTCTAAAAACTCATCTACTTATTATATTTATGATTATGTCTATTTTTCCTGCTGAAACCTAAAAGGACAGAGATAGGTCTAGTTCTCTGGAACCTAGAATATGGAATAATGTTGGTACATAATAAACATTCTGTAAATATGTTGAATAAATGAAAGCATACAGAAGAATTCCTCACCCTAAAAGCATGACATGTAGTGAATTATTAGACAAGACGAGAAATTAAACTCTCAAGGATTTTAAAATACTCTTCATAAGCTGAGTAGAGGAATAGATGAGTTGTGAGTTAAAAATTTAGAAGGTATAAAATATGTATTAAGCACCTCTGTGATATAACACATGAGCCCAAGAGCATGCTTATATTAATTACTAAAATAAGAATAAATTTTAGCATTGATGTTATAAGTTTAAAAAAAGACCCAATTTGCTTTCTTAGAAACACCATGTTTGCATTCTCTCCTTTGATCACAGGCTTATAGATCCCACTATCCTCCATCACTTCACTCGGTGTACACATTGTTTCCAGGACTTTTCACCTCTTTGCTTCTGCTATTCTCTTCCATCTTTCCCTATCAGCTACCCAAAACCACATCTTGGACTTTGCCAACACTTGGAAATCCTTTGTTTTTTAATATAACCACTTGAATAAATAGGTCTCTGACTATAACATCTAATCTTCCCATCTAGCTCATTTATTCCATCAGTAATTCAAACTTGATCTAATCTTGAGCCTTAAAATTGAGTCTTAGGATTGAATCCCGTCCATGGAACATTTTCCTTTGCCTCAAAGCATACACCTTTGTTTTGGTAATAATTCCTATTTTTCTAAGATTGGACTTAATGGCCTGTCACTTCAATCACTCTGTTTCCAAACAGATAATATTAGCACTAATTCCATACTAAATTTAATAGCAATGCTAATCTCAGTGGCCAACATTTTTGACCCGACTACATGGCCAACACTATTCTAATCTCTTAACATGTGCTTTCTAGTTTAATCATTACACCTCTATAATTGGTATTGTTTTATCCTCATTACACACACGAAAAACTGAAGGAAATTATATGGAAAGTCTTGATTAAGGTCATACAACTGGGCAATGAAGAACTTGGTTGTGAGGCCTGAAGTTCAGGTTCCAGAGCCTGTACTCCTAAACATGGTATTTGTCCTCACCTTCACATTGCAAATCTAGTGACTTGCTTGTTGTGGAATGCAGTTACATTTCTTGTTTTCTGTGGCAGATGGGTGAAACTATGTATTTATGGCCCCCAACTTAACTAGGCTTTCAAATGCTCTCCAACTATCCTTTTAAATTTCTTCACAGATTGGCTTTCTTTACAGTTCTTTCTAGCACCCTGTCAAATTATCTGTTCTTTCCTCAACTTTCTTCCCCTTCCCCATTCCTTTTTTTGTCAAAATAGAACAATGACTCTGCTGCATGGAAGGCGTAGAAAGTATCAGATAGATTTCCCTGCACCCCTCACATTCCAATCTCTTATTTTCTTCGAGAATTTATTTCTCATCCTATTTAATGCTGTCCCCTCTATCTGTACTTTGATTCTTACCTCCTCTTCCCTCCTTAGGAAGATGACCTTTCCTTGTCTCTTTCATAAAACGCTGTTGTCTCCCATGTTGGCCAAGTCTTAAGATGTGCTTCTTCTCTGCTGATTTCTGTTCTCTGTTGTTTCCTTTTGTTTCGCTGCCTTACTATTCACTCTTAGTGTTGAATATAGTTCAACTCTACCCTGAATTCTCTTAAGCGATGTGCTTTTCTCGTCTCTATCATCCATTCTCATGGTTTCAAACCGAGACATATCAAAAGTTTTATGGGGCGCCTGGGTGGCTTAGTTGGTTAAGTGGCCGACTTCGGCTCAGGTCATGATCTCACAGTCTGCGAGTTCTAGTACTGTGTCAGGCTCTGTGCTGACAGCTCAGAGCCTGGAGCCTGCTTCAGATTCTGTAACACCCTCTCTCTCTGCCTCTCCCACACTCAAGCTCTGTCTCTCTCTGTCTCAAAAATAAAAGTTAAAAAATTTTTTTTAAATTAATTAAAAAAATGAAGTTTTAAGTTTACTTCAGCAAAAATTGAGTAGAACCAGGTATTATGCAATCTAGCAGATACAAAGTTTCAAGATGTTGTACAAATGAAAAGACTTCTATAGGCAGAAGGTTGCAGGAGCATGGAAGTTACACTAGGCAAAAAACCGGTTTGTTATTGCACAGTTGCTTTCTTTTAGGTGGTGGCAGGGGTCTGTCAGACAGATCACCTAACTAGTGCTGATCAGGTGATTCCTGACTGGTTTAAAATTCCATATCTGGGAGGGGGCAAAACTTTAAGTCTCAATTTGGTAACAAGGACTTAGCATAAAAACTCTACTTCGGACCTGTTGTCTCATTGTGTAACACTATGTAATTTCATTTTGAATTATTTTTGCTCGAATATTCCTTAAGCACCTTAAATGCAATGTCTAAAATTAAGCTTTTCTTTTCCTATACAACTCTTTTCCCTCCTGGATTTCAGGGAATGGAATCCACATTATCCTCTTAGTTTTGCAAGGTATCAACGTTAAATCAAGGTTATCCTAAAATGTTGCTTTTCTTGCAACACTTACCTTCAGTTAGTCTTTAAAACAATTCTACCCTCCTGTATACCTCTTAAATCCATCACTGCCAGGTTAACAGACATTTCCCAATACAGAGAATAATATATGTATTTTTTTTTATTAAACTAGAGGTGGTAATAATCTCCTCATTGTCCTTTCTTCATCTAATATAACCATAATACACCCATAATAATCATAATCTTACTAATACTAAAAGATATATTGAAGCACATTAAAAACTATAAAAGATTTATTTGAGCAAAACACTGTTGGAATCAGGCAGCCCCAGACAGGAAATAATTACAAATGTTTCACCAACAGGAACTAGGAAAAGTCTTAAGCAGAGAAGATGACAAGGCAAAGCAAGGACATGCTTTGACGTAAGTGTTTGCTGTATTTGGGAAAGCCTCGGTGGCTGTTTGCGCTTGATTGTCCTTATATTTCCATTTCTTAACCTTGAGGGTTTTCAGGCTTAGGTTTTGGTTTGCTTATATAGGCAGCCAAAACATTAGAACCATATCTAACGGCCTCCTTGTTTAATCAACATCAATTAGGAAATTCACTTTCTTCTTCCTAATACTTTGCAAAGTTTCAGCCCATTATGGGATTAGGCTCAGGCTCAGGCTTGAGGCTCAGAATCTCCATACTCTTAGCCTTTATAGGTAAGAATGAGGCACGTATGGTTCCTTTCAATCTGAAGTCCTGTGAATTAAAGAGACAAGTTAATTGTCCTGCGTATATCCAACACATAGTGATGGGACAGGGATAGAAAAATTACAGGAAACGCTTGTGATCAATACAGTGCTGAGTGAGGTGGTGGGGAGGCCTTACAGGAAAGGCACATAGCAGTCACTAGCTGCAAACAATTCTGAAGTCCAGATTCATAGTGACAGTTCAGTTTAGGGT
>PISW01008220.1:57536-76855 GCA_004023785.1 Mungos mungo
GTCGAAGAATAAGAGCTCTCAGTGTTTGACCAGTGAAAAACTCTGACACTTTGTGCGCATAGTTGACAACGTTCTTGATGTTGTCCTAGGAGTAGCTTTAGCTATACCAGAAAGTATATGGTGGCCAGCATGGCAAAGGGCATGGAGAGATGAGCAGCAAGTAGGAGTGAAGAGATGTAGGCAGTGTCATATGATAAATACCCTCTTAATCTGTGAACACTTCCTTTTTCCCTTTCTTGGCATTGGCCTTCTGGAGAGGTCTTTCTGGTGGAAATCATCATCCTCCTCATACAAAACCATTAAAAATAATGATACTGAAACAGAGTAACAATAACCAAACATTTTAAGCCATTTTGTTAGTTCACCAAGAGGGGTAAAGATGGTCAGAATAATATTCACCCAAATAAAAGATGATTATTTTACCCTACCTGATAGTTAAAGACTGTTTTACGTACTGACTGTTTCTCCAGCCAAAGAACAGAATAGAAACGAAATTCTTTAACTCCCCTGAAACCTTGTATAAGCTTTACTAATTCTTTGACCATTTAGAGGTTTAAAAGGTCCACAGAAGCTTTCAGATCTTTAGCCTTAGGGTTAAATGAAAATCGCTGAAGGTAGAAAACTAAAATGGTTTAGGATAACATTAATTTTGAGAGTAAAGGTAACCTTCAAATTTATTTCCCTGAAATACCATTCTTGCAAAAGAACACATGCTAATAGATAATTACTAGGAAATCTGGTCTTCAATAATATACTTGCCTTGTTCTGAGAGGTATGTCAGTTACAGAGCAGGTGACTGTCTGGAGAAGTATGGAATACTTGTTACATAAAATCTTTTCCTTAGAACCCCTGTATATGTTCTTTTTCTAGTATTTAAGTATTTTTTGTACTGCTCAAAAAATAGAAATTACTTGTATTTGTCCTTAAAAAGAAAATATTTTCATTTTATGAGTGTTCATTTACAATAGGCAATCTGCCTCTTCTTTCAACAATAGTATCCTGACTAAGGGAGTGTTAAATTATTTTAAAAGATCTCTTTCCTGCCTGACTTGTCTGTTCTTTCGACAGGATCTTTTCAAAGATTAGCAAATTATCACTACAATTGTATGCTGACTGAGAAAACGCATAACTTGGCCTTTTTCAATTGAAAGAACTATAAATTAAACCATGCGATACACCTCTATGCAGAGATCCTGTCACAAAGTCGGTATTATTCTATTCCCAAGGGTACAGATGAAACTGGAATTTGTCTTGGCAACAGTAATTTAAAAAAAGAATCATAAGGTTTTCTCTATATAAGGGGGAAGATTTTTTTTTTTTAAACAGTGTCAATGGTCGTTGGTCCTATGTCAATTCAGTTAAATGGGAATTATGTTCCTCCACAGCTCCTTCTTTCTGTGGCCTTGGGTTAGAATTGACCAAAAGAAAAAAAAAGATGTGTGGTAGGTGGAAGTGCAGCCGTGGCGATGGCCCTTGGAAGGTTCATGTGGTCATAACCACAGAAGGGACTGCAGGTTTCAGCTGGTCTTCCTTTCCAATATTCAGCCCCCTGACTGCTGGCCCTGCTGACCAGCAAGGGCCCCTGGGCCACATAACCAGACCTTTGGCTGCTAACAGGAGCAGTGGCTGCACAAAGGCATCTGCTTTTTGCAGACTTCTCCTCCAGCATGATTTCGTGATCACACAGCAGCAGCTTGATAAGCCTGGTTTCCCACGTTCTCCCACAAGCTCCAGCTTGTCTACCTGCCCCAGAGCGTTGCAGTTGCCAGCTCTCACAGCAGTGCTGTTTGTGTGTAAATAAAGCCCCTGAGGACTAGCAAGGAGGGATTACCTCAGGAGCATCAAGCTCTATGTAGCAAGTAAGATGAGTAAGATTTGGTGAACCCTTCTCTAGAACTGTTGTAACCATTTACCCCTGTGACGAGAAAATAGTGCTAATGTTACATAATTTTAATTTACCCAATACCTATATAATTTGTGATGATAAATAAATTGAAAGACTAATTATTTTCAAAAGTACAGTTCAATCATGATTTTACTTGTAAGTATGGACACATTTTTAAATTTCAAATGAAGGTTTACTGCTGAGACAGCATTAAGTGGAGATACTATTAATAGAATAGTAAAGAGAAGAAAGAAAAATGAGAGGTCACAAATTTCACCATGAATGACAATTCCAAGTCCCTAGGACAGAGCAAATCAATTTTTTTTAAATTCTCCTCTAACAAAATTCTAAAATAACAATGAGGACAATGTAAAGACACATTTTCAATGAAAGTAAATTTGATATTTACTTTGAACAAAGAAAATCAACTAAATTAACCACTTAAAATCAAAATGAAAAAGTAAACAGAATGAATTGACTAAAATGAGATTTGAATATATAACAACAGTTTTTAAGTGATTTTTAACAGAATCTCAATTTATAAATGACTTGAAATTTTTATGAAACTTTTTACATGGAGAGATAGTAAACAAATGTTTAACTTCATATTTGTATGACTATCAGACAATAAAAAATTAAATAAATGAATAAATGGCTTGCATTAGATTTCTATTGGATAGGGGCAATCTAAGAAGTAGATGAAGACTGGAGTTCAAGTTCTTTTTAAACAAATCTGAGAGACAAGATAAGGTTTCATTTCAGCATTCCAGACCTTTCCATTTCTAGGGGATCTTTGCAAAGTATATTTTAGTTTTTACTATGCAGTAGGAATATCTGCCTAAATGCACTAGTAAACTAATGCATTAAAAATATTTCTCCATAAACTTAGAATATAGACAAAAACAACCATATACCATATTACTGTATACAGTCATTGTCAGCATATCTACAGCTTTTCTTGTACAGCACAAAAATTTTTTAATACATATATTTTAAAGCTTATTTATTTTGAGAGAGTGCGTGCATGAGCAGGGGAAGGACAGAGAGAGAGGGAGAGAGAGAGAGAGGAGAGAGAGAGAGAATCCCAAGAAGGCTTCACACTGTCAGTGCAGAGTCTGATCTGGGGCTTAAACTCATGAGATCATGACCCGAGCCAAAATCAAGAGGGGAATGCTTAACCAACTGAGCCACCCAGGTGCCCTAGCACTAAATATCATTTTAAGTAAATAAATATATAAGTGAATATTTGAAAAAGACACGGTTGAAAATAAATATCAACCATAGCTAACATGAGATGTAATTTAAGAAAATCAGACACGGTATGCTTATACTTATTTTTCGATATTCAGCAAAATACTAGATAGAATATTTAGTAACCTTGCTGTGTTTGAACTATGACTTTTGAGTTTAATGAACTGCTTACCTGTTTAAGAACCAATCTCAGACACTTCTTTGGCTATGTGATTTCAGTAGTGTCGTTCATAATCGTATTGTGTCATTTCTGGAATGAATTTTGTCCACAAATCCCATGTAAGCAAAGTCCTTGTGAAATAGGCAGTAGTCTACCACTCTGAAGGCTGAATTACCTGGCGTAGTGGCCAACCTAATCAAATGACTGAACACACATTCTATAGAAACTTGCGCCTGCTCAGCTCTTGGAGGCGATTGTAAGAGCTTGAATTCGCCAGAGATGTGACCTGTTTTGATGAATAATAGTCAGCAAGTGGATATTGATTCCTGCTGAAGATGCCTATCACCTGGGTTGACATTTAATATCTTTTGACAGGATTCTCTTTAAAAAGGTAATAACAAAGAAAAAGACCCAAACTTACATTATCATTCTTTGAAAATATTATTCAACTTGAAAGAAAAAATAGGTTAAAAGGAAACAGAAATAAAATTTTATTGTAAAAATAAATTTCACCGCGTCCTAAACAGGTTGCAGGTGCCTCGAAGTTGGAAGGGACCTTCACTGACAAAGCCTGAGTCCAAGTAGTTTTTATTCCTGTGTTTAATTCAGGATATATCCGTCTCATTGGCAGAGTTTGTGTGTAGGACTGCCCTTGGTTATGGGGGTCATCACCATGTTGAAATGCATCCACAGAGGATCATTTTTCTGCTCTTTTTCTTATTTCATCTTCCTGGCCTTGGAAGATGGGAGTGGAAATTAGAACAGGGTATATAATTCAGAATATATACTGATGCTTCTTAGCTAAATATTAAGTTGTGGAATGTGAAGGAGGTGAAACTTCCAGAATGCCGGAGTTAAATACTTGATGAAAGCTCTTTCCAGCAAAACACCAGTTCAGCTGGTAAATAGTAGGAATAAAAACATCATTAAAGTCCCAGGAAAATGTGAATGCATGGAGCAACATTTGTTGAGAAGAATGTACTAAATCTCAGCACAGAAAACAAGGCAGGTGAGCCTTGCACAAACTGCTCCCTTAGCCCCCAGCCCCAGCTCTCTGTTACAGCAGCTCCATCCCCAGGGCTCTTCCCTGCACACGTGCCGCCAAGAAGAGGAGCCATTCCCTCCTTGAGCAACTAGTGGGGGCAAGCGTTTCCATTGCTTACCTTCATCCCAGCCCCAGACTGCAGAGGTTCTAGTCATGCAAATACGGTTGAGGGAAGCAGATTTCCTTCTTCTCACTCAAAGCAGAAGGTCACCCTAAAAGCAGTAGGCTGAAAGTACCAGGACTTCAATGATGCTTGGCCTGGCTTACTGGGAGAGCAAGAGTTCCACCTCAGGAGGGGCAAGCTGAAAAGGGGAAGCCATCCCGCCCTTCCCCTGGTGGCTACTTACCGACCAGGGTGCCACTCTTGGAAAAGCAAGTCCTTACCCCCAGCAGTGGTGAAATGGTGTGAAGTTTCTGCCCAGTAGGAAAGGCAGGCCATAAGAACAAGGAACTGTGGCTCTGGCTAAGGAAATTCACTTTATTTTGGAACAGAATGTACAATTCTACGCCTAAGAGTGATTTTAAGTTTTTTATTTTTTTTTGTTTTTATTTATTTTTGAGAGAGAGAGAGCCAGAACATGAATTGGAGGGTGGGGAGCAGAGACAAAGGGACACAGAATCCAAAGCAGGCTACAGGCTCTGAGCTGTTAGCACAGAGCTAGAGGTGGGGCTCGAACTCCTGAACTACAGAATCATGACCTGAGCCAAAGTCTGATGCTTAACCAACTGAGCCACCCAGGTGCCCCCTAAGGGTGATTTTAAAAACAACGTAAATCTTAGGAAGATTAGCAAAGAAAGAGTAACTAGAGAAAAAGAATCAGAGGAAAAGACAGCTGCGAAGAACACTCTTATGAGCCTGGTCCCTTCTTGGGCTCAGGAAGGTTGTGCATGGCACTGACTGCACCCACTTGGTACTAACAAGAGTAGGTGTGGCCAACAGGAAGCATTTCCCCTGCGGCACAGGGCCCATCAACACAGGGCAGAACCCTCCCTATCATAAAGGACTTAAACACAAACTGTCCCAAACAGACTGAACAATAAACTAGTCTCACGTGGGGACTACTAGAAAGCCAGGTATAAAAATAAAATCACATTAATCCTGAGAGTCTGGGAAACAGTGCAGACCACAAGGGACTCCCTCCTGGAAGAGTTCTGAATGGGGATCTCAAGTTACTAGTTCCTGATTGGATACATGACAATAAAACGTAAACTCCGAGAGGTGTGTTAGCATCCTCCAAGCCAATAAGTAGCTTAGGACAACCCAAGGGTGACTTTTACAGAGCCAGGCCAAGAGATAAAAACAACGGAAAGAAATCTGAGTAGAAACATGAGAGCCTGAATACTGGGAAAGAATGAAGAATTGGCAGAGTAGTTCAGCAAAGTCATTAAGCAAACAGATGACTCCACAAACAACAAGAATGACCCCTCAGGGTCATTCATATGTATATCATATCAGTATATATGCAGGTCGTATCAGTATGTATACAGATTAGCTACTATATACTTAAAATACCTAGCTTTCAATTAAAAAAAAAAAAAGAGATCTGCTAAAAAAAAAAACCAACAAAGTGTGATCCATACACAGGAAAAAATAACAGGCAAGAGCTGCTTTCAAAGGGTGGGAGAGTAGACTTCATAGTCTTCAAAGCCGCTACCATAAATAGATTCAAAGATTAAAAGAAACAATGCTTAAGGAATTAAAGGAAGATATGATGACAATGACTCATCAGAGTATAAATGAAGGGATAAAAAATAATTTTAAACACATGGAAATTCTGGAGTGAAAAGTAAACTAAATGATATGAAAAATTCTATAGAGGTGCTTAAGCTGTAGATTTGAGGTCTGAAAGAAGAATCAGTAACTGAAGAAACATCATTGGAGACTAGGCAATCTGAGAAAAAGAGGGAAAAAAATGAAAAAAAAAAACCCCACTACTCTCAGGGTAATGGGGACACTATTAGATACACAAAAGTGTACATGATAGGCGTACCAGAAAGAGGAAAGAAGAAAAAGGACAGAAAAGTCAAAGAAATGATGGCTGGAAACTTGCCACATGTAAAGAAAACCATCCATCAGTGCGTCTAAGCCAAACACATTCCAAGCAGGATAAGTGGAAGGATATCAAACAACCAGATACATAATAGTCAAAATGTTGAAAGACAGAGGCAAATGTTGAAAGCAAATGAAAAGATATCTCATCCTGTATGAGGGAACTCTAAGAACACAATTAATTTCTTATCAGAAACGATGGAGATCAGAAGGCAGTGGGAAGACCCACACCAAGTGATCAAAGTAAAAACCTGTCAAAAACCTTAGCCCCAGTAAAATTATCTTTCGAGAATAAGGTTAAAGATATTGCCAGGTAAAACCTGAGATACTAGGGTGCTAAGACATCAGCCTCACAAGGACTAATAGAGGGAGTTCTCAAAAGAAAACCAGAAATGGTAAAAGTTAAAAGTATCAATAACCCAGATGCTATCAAATGATAAATGTATCCATAGTGTGGACTGTTAACTCTGCAGTAGAACAGAATGAAGTGCAGATACATAGTTAAATATTAATACATTTTGAAAAAAAGTATGTTAAGTGAAAGAAGCTAGTCACAAAAATGATGTAAGATTTCATTTGTATGACATGTCTACAATACACAGTGTTACAGGACAGGTGTGTCACTGCCTCTGGCTGGGAGTGAGGGGGGCCAAAGCGGAGGGCATGGCACTTCTTCAGGGGGAAAGAAAATGTTCTCAAGTGAAATTACACTGGTGATTGTAGACCTTGTGACTATCACTAAATATCACTGAATTTTATACTTTGTTCGGAGTTGGCACGAACAGGTAGAGTAGTTTCAGGTATATAGCAGAATGATTTAACTTCTCCAGATGTTATGCGGTGCTCACTATCCATGGGTTTTACAGGATGTGAATTCTATCTCAGTAGGGTGGCTTGTGAAATAGAAAAGCTGTGGCCGATGAAGGCATACATCTTTACCATGTAGTGTGTCTCCTATTGTATTAGTATGTCTATCTGCCTTTTCCCACTCACTCCCAAGTTGTTCAACAGATAATTAAATAAAAACTAACATTTACTCTTAACCATAAGAGGTAAAATCGTATTATTTCACAGCAGCACATTTTTAGTATAGAGTCTACTTAATTACCTATGTGTGTTTAAAAGAAAATGTCTAACCCAATATTGATGGTGGTCATGAAATAGTCGGGAAAATTGCACTTTTACCATGTCTTAGTCTGGCTACATACCAGATGTGGTAGCATTATTCCTCAGTCTATAGTTCCCATAGAATTGGCTGTTCACTTCCTTTTCAGGAGTAGACTCTCCTACAGCACTCAACATTTACCCATCAATCTGCATTTAAATTGCTTTTCTTTTAATCATTCATTATCTCCCTTAACAGCCATTATCAAAACTAGCATTTATGAAATGCCCACTAGCATTCCACTTGCTTGTGAGCTTAAAGGTTGAGGCTCTTAAGAGAAAGAAACAATGAAATTTTATGGATGTTTGCTCAGCATGCCAAGGGCACATTCTCTTAGCAATCCTGGGATTAGTGTTTAGTTGGCTCATTTCAGCTGCTGGGTGGCCAACTCACCTGTGCAGTTTTCCTACAGAGAATAAGAAGTGGAAAATATTTTACATATTAGAAACACATCTCCTGTTCCTAATATGCTTGCTGAAATCTGCATGTTCTAGCAAATTCGAAGGGGGCACAGCTCTACAGTTAAAGTCATGCCGTTCCCCCGGCTTGCATTTTAACAGCTTTGCCATCTGGCTCACAAGTTCCCTTCAGTAGTTTCTTTCTGCCACGCTGTTGTCCTCATCATGTCCTCTTCCACTGCCTGCTACGGGGTGGTGGGTTTCACTGCTTGTAACTTAAGGAAAATATGTAAACACTATTCGGATTTTTCTTTTCTGACTGTTCTAGACCAAAGCTTCTGTATTACTGTGCAAAAGTAAATTCTACAAAGTGATACAATAAACCAGTTCTAAACCAGTGGTTGTAAGGACTTTCACCCTTTCTGGAAATTAGGACTCTTTTAAAGCTGGACGTGAGGCCCCATGTGGCATTTCACATGGACTCAATCTCACACACCATGAGATCATGACCTTCGCTGAAATCAAGAGTACTATGCTTAACTGAGCCACCCAGCTGCCCCCCAAACTGGTGTCTTTTATAAGAGACTAAGCAGAAGGGCAGGTATGAAATTATGTGAGCGCTGAAGATAATTCTCTTATCTTTATTTCTCAGAGGATTGGAAGAAAAAGGACCTAAATTAAATCCTTGATACTAAATTGTTTCCTAAATCCCTCTGAAAACTTACCCTCGGAAATTTAGAAACAACCACATTTTTGTAGTACTCCTTCCATACTATTAAAACCCCCCCCAAGATACACACAGAACATAAAGCTTTCAGTAAGATGCTCAGGTTTTTGGTTTTTGTTTTGCTTCGCTTTGTTTAATTTTTTAATGTTTATTTATTTTTGAGAGAGAGAGAGAGAGAGAGAGAGAGAGAGAGAGAGAGAGAGAGAGAGAGAGAGAGAGAGAGATGGGAGAGAGGGTCAGAGAGAGAGGGAGATACAGAACATGAAACAGGCTCCAGGCTCCGACCTGTCAGCACAGAGCCTGACACAGGGCTGGAACTCACAGATCATGAGATCATTATTGTCAGAACTTTTTATCCTACTCCCATTTGTGAAAATTCTACTTAAGATGTCATGGCAGTACTTCATTAAATAGGTTATACATTGAAGTGTAAAGACATTTACATGTATTTCTAAACAGGCTTTTCTCAGACATTAGTTTTTTCTTCCCCCTCAATCTCCACTGTCCCTCTTTGCCACCCTGTATGTCTCTTTCCTCTCCCATCTTTTCTGCCCCCCCACCTTTCCCCACCTCATCATGGTCACATTAGAATTTGGAAGGAAAAAAAGGCGCCTAGGTATCGCAGTCAGTTGAGCATCCAACTTCGGCTCAGGTCATGATCTCACAGTTTGTGGGTTCGAGCCCCGTGTCGGGCTCTGTGCTGACAGCTAGCTCAGAGCCTGGAGCCTGCTTCAGATTCTGTGTTTCCCTCTCTCTCTGATCCTCCCCTGTTCACGCTGTCTCTCTTTGTCTCTCAAAATGAAATAAAAATCATTTAAAAGAATTTTAAGACTTTTATTTTGGAGTATTTTAAGATTACAGAAAAAAATGAAGGAAAGTTACAGAGATTTCCCATGTACTTTCTGCCCTCAGACATGCGTGGCCTCCACTGTCATGGACATGTCTTACTGGGTAGAACACTAGCTAAAACTTACCTTAGCGCCTATAATCATGCAAAGCACAAAGTTACCAGTGGCGTTCACTCTGGGTGTTATACATTCTGTGGGTTTGGACAAACGTTTAATGATATATATCCAACATTTTAGATGCTGGGTTTTTAAGGTTATAGTTATAACCTTAACTACGAATATTTTTGGTTTTTTAACTTTTTTTTTTATGTTGTGCATGAGCAGAGAAAGATAGAATTATAGACCAGCTGATATGTGCTTTATTAATGGCTTCCATTAGAGGTGTAGGTGGGAGAAAATTTGGAGGAATTCGAGAGTGATTGAAGCACTGAAATTATTTTACCTTCATGCTCTTAGATACTCACGCAGATAAAGGGTAGTCTAGGTCAATTATGTATCCTCTCTGTTCTAAGAGAACTCTGGTTGGATGGCGGCTGGGAAATATGCTCCATATCAGTGCTTAGTTTATTACTTGTATTCTTTTAGTTCAGATCCAGGCTCTTGTTAACCAACTGTCCAGAGAAAAGGTGCCTGAAAAGGGACTTCCTATTTTTCTATCTGGCTGGCTTGCCCACAAGTAGTGAAACCACAAAGAAGTAAGTAGAGGATAAAAGAGAGAACCCCCGTGAAAAGGCTTCACACTTCTTTGCATACAGGTGGGTATATGTATGCATGTTTGAGGATTATTTCTCTCTGTTCTTCCTTCCTGTTACATCTGAGGGAGGCTATTTATCCAAACACTTTCTTCTATATGTTTCAGTAATGTATCCCAAATCTCTTAATGTTGGTTCTATTCCTTGGCTGTACATTCCAATAACCAGGAAGATAATACAGATTATTACAGACTGTACTAAATAAAATGGCAGAATTATGTCTAAAATACAGAAAGAGCACAGGAGAGGAGAGTTTAACCACATCCTTGGAGGTAGGGAGAGGGAAAAGAGGCTTCTTTTAGGTAATAATAGTTATGCTGACATTTGAAAATGAATATGGATTTCCAGGCATTCCAGTCCAGAGAGTTAGGGAAGAAAAGTCAATCCAGGAAGAGAGCAGTACATAAAAAGACACAGAGCATAATGTATTTGGGAATCTGTATTCTGCTTTTGAAGAGCAAAGAGTTATTGGAGATTGCAGCTATTAGAGTTCTGGCAGATGTCTACTTAGGTAAACAAATCACATAAGATACAACAGCCCATCTTTAAAAGTTTGGACTTTGCCTCATGCAAAATGAGTCAATAAAATTTAATTGCCAAGTGAGAGGCATGATCAGATTTAAATAAGAGATTGGGAACGCTTCGATCTTTCTGGAAGGGGTTGTGGCTAGTGGTGATGAAACTAGTTAGGAAGCTGTTGTTATAGTCTGATTGGAAGATAATGAGCCCTTACATTGGAAATTTCAATGTGTTAAAATTTTTTAAATTTTGGATGTTGGAAATGAAAGAGAGAAAGTTAAGGTGAGTCCTTGATTTCTTTCTTTCTTTCTTTTTTTAATGCATTGTCAAGTTAGGTAACATACATTGTATACAGTGTGCTCTTGGTTTTGGGGGAGATTGCCATGATTCATCGCTTACAACACCCAGTGCTCATCCCAGCAAGTGCCCTCCTCAATGCCCATCAACCATTTTCCCCTTTCTCCCACACCCCCCATCAGCCCTCAGTTCTCTGTATTTAAGAGTCTCTTATGGTTTGCCTCCTTCTGTTTGAAACTATTTTTTCCCCTTCCCTTCCCCCATGGTCTTCTGTTAAGTTTCTCAGGTTCCACATATGAGTGAAAACATATATCTGTCTTTTTCTGACTGACTTAACTTCACTTAATATCCTCCAATTCCATTCATGTTGTTGCAAATGGCAGGATTTGAGCCTTTCTCCTTGCCAATAGTATTCCATTGTATATATATATAAACCACATCTTCTTTATCCATTCATCAATTAATGTCCATTAGGGTTCTTTCCATGATTTGGCTATTGAAAGCACTGCTGTAAACATTGGGGTACAAATGCCCGAGGAATCAGCACTCCTGTATCCTTTGGATAAAATCCTGGTAGTAGGGTAGTTCTATTTTTAGTTTTTTGAGGAATCTCCACACTCTTTTCCAGAGTGGCCTCACCAGTTTGCATTACCACCAACAATGCAAGAGAGTTCCCATTTCTCCACATCCTTCCTAACATCTGTTATTTCTTGAGTTGTTAATTTTAGCCACTCTGACTGGCATGAGGTGATATCTCAGTGTAGTTTTCATTTGTATTTCCCTGATGATGAGCATTTTTTCATGTGTCAGTTGGCCATCTGGATGTCTTCTTTGGAGAAGTGTCTATTCATGTCTTTTGCTCATTTCTTCACTGGATTATTTGTTTTTTGGGTGTTGAGTTTGATAAGTTCTTTATAGATTTGGATACTAATTCTTTACCTGATATATTGTCTATAAGTATGTTCTTTAATTCAGGCAGTTACTTTTAGTTTTGTTGATTGTTTCCATTGCAGTACAGAAGCTTTTTATTTTGATATGGTTCCAATGGTTCATTTTTGCTTTTAATTCCCTTGACTTCAGAGACATGTAGAGTAAGAAGTTGCTGTGGCTGAGGTCAAAGAGGTTGTTTCCTGCTTTCTCTTCTAGGGTTTTGATGGTTTCCTGTCTCACATTTAGGTCTTTCATCCATTTTTGAGTTTATTTTTGTGTGTGGTAAGACAAAGTGATCTACTTTCAATTTTCTGCATGTTGCTATCCAGTTCTCCAAGCACCATTTGCTAAAGAGACTTCTTTTTTTTCCATTAGATACTCTTTCCAGCTTTGTCAGAGATTAGTTGGCCATACATTTGAAGGTCCAGTTGTGGGTTCTCTCTACTATTTCATTGGTCTTTGTGTCTGTTTTTGTGGCAATACCATAATCTCTCGATGATTACAGCTTTGTAGTAGAGTCTAAAGTTCGGGATTGTGATGCCTCCTGCTTTGGTTTTCTTTTACAGCATTACTTTGGCTCTTCAAGGTCTTTTGTGGTTCCATACAAATTTTAGTATTGTTTGTTCTAGCTTTGAGAAGAATGCTGGTGGAATTTTTGTTGGGATTGCATTGAATATGTAGATTGCTTTGGGTAGTATTGACAATTTAACAATATTTGTTCTTCCAATTTATGAGTATGAAAGTTTTTCCATTTATGTCTTCTTTAATTTCTTAGTTTTCTATAGTTTTCAGCATACAGATATTTTACATCTTTGGATAGGTTTATTTCTAGGTATTTTAGGTTTCTTGGTGTAATTATAAATGGGACCATATGCTTGTTTCTCTTTTTGTTGCTTCATTATTGGTGTATAGAAATGCACCCATTTCTGTACATTGATTTTTGTATCCTGCAATTTTGCTGAATTCATGTATCAGTACTAGCAGCCTTTTGGTGTGGTCCTTTGGGTTTCCCATGTAGAGTATTGTGTCATCTGTGAAAAGTGAAAGTTTGACTTCATCTTTGCCAATTCTGATGCCTTTTATTTCCTTTTGTTGTCTGATTGCTGATGCTAGAACTTCCAGCACTATGTTAAACAGTAGTGGTGAGATTGGACATCCCTGTCATGTTTCTGATCTCAGGGGGAAAGCTCTCAGTTTTTCCCCATTGAGTATGATATTATCTGTGGGCTTTTCATAAATGGCTTTTATAATGTTTAAGTAAGTTCCTTCTATCCTGACTTTCTCAAGGGTTTTTATTAAGAAAGGATGTTGTATTTTTTTCAGGTCTTTTTTCTGCATCTATTGCTAGGATCATATGTTTTTTATCTTTTATTTTGTTAATGTGCTGTATCACATCGACTGATTTGCAAATATTGAACCAGCCTGCAGCCCAGGAGTGAATTCCCCTTGATTATGGTGAATAATTCTTTTTATATGCTGTTGAATTCTATTTGCTAGTATCTTGTTGAGAATTTTTGCATTAATGTTCACCTGAGATACTGGTCTGTAATTCTGCTCTTTAGTGGGATCTCTTTCTGGTTTGGGAATCAAGGTAATGCAGGCTTCATAGAATGAGTTTAGAAGCTTTCCTTCCATTTCTGTGTTTTGAAACAGCTTGAGAAAGATAGGTTTTTTAAATTTTTTTGATTTATTTTTATTTAATTTATTGTCAAGTTGGTTTCCATATTAACACCCAGTGCTCTTCCCTACAAGTGTCCTCCTCCATAACCATCACTCCCTTTCCCTTTCCCCCTCCCCCTTCAGCCCTCAGTTTGTTTTCAGCATTCAAGAGTCTCTCATGATTTGCCTCCCCCCGCTCTACCTAATTCTTTTTCCCCCTTCCCTCCCCATGGTCCTTTGTTAGGTTTCTCCTGTTAGACTTATGAGTGAAAATGTATGGTATCTGTCAAGAAGGATAGGTTTTAACTCTGCTTTAAATGTCTGGTACAATTCCCCTGGGAAGCCATTGGCCCAGAACTTTTATTTGTTGGGAGATTTTTGATAACTGATTCAATCTCTTTACTGGAGATGGGTCTGTTAAAATTTTCTATTTCTTTCCATTTGAGTCTTGGTAGTGTGGGGGTGTCTAGGAATTTCTTCATTTCTTCCAGGCTGTCCAGTTTGTTGGCATATAATTTTTCATAGTATTCTCTAATTGTTTGTATTTGTGTGTTGGTTGTGATCTCTCCTCTTTCATTTGTGATTTTATTTTTTTGGGTTCTCTCTTTTTGAGAATTCTGGCTAGGGGTCATCAATTTTGTTTATTTTTTCAATAAAAACAGCTTTTAGAATCATTGATCTGTTCTACTGTGGTTTTTATTTTTTGGATTCTATATTGTTTATTTTTGCTCTAATCTTAATTATTTCTCTTCTTCTGCTGGCTCTGGGGATTCTTTGCTATTCTGCTTCTATTTCCTTTAGGTGTGCTGTTAGAGTTTGCATTTGGGATTTTTCTTGTTTCTTGAGATGTATTTTCCCCATAGGACTGTCTTTTCCTCATTCCAAAGGTTTGGACTGTCATGTTTTCATTTTGTTTGCTTCCATATTCTTTTAATTTCTTCTTTAACTGCTTAGTTGACCCATTTATTGAGGAGTAGGATGTTCTTTAACCTACATACATTGGACGCTTTCCAAGTTTTTCCTTGTGGTTGATTTCAAGTTTTAGAGCATTATGATCTGAAAATACGCGTGGTATGATCTCACTTCTTTTATATTTATTGAGGGCTATTTTGCAACTCATTATGAAATCTATCTTGGAGAATGTTCCAAATGCACTCGAGGAGAATGTGTATTCTGCTGTTGTTGGATGAAAAGTTCTGAATATATCTGTCAAGTCCATCTGGTCCAGTGTATCACTCATGGCCTTTGTTAGTTTGTTTGTTTGTTTGTTTTTTTAATCAATTTTCTGCCTAGATAATATGTCCATTGCTGTAAGTGGAGTATTAAAGTCCCTTGCAATTACCACATTCTTACCAATAAGATTGCGTATGTTTGTGATTAATTGATTTATATATTTGGGCTCTTTCAAGTTGGGGGCATAAACATTTATAATTGTTAGCTCTTCTTGATGGATAGACCCCATAATTATGATATAATGCCCTTTTTCATCTCTTGTTACAGCCTTTAGTTTAAAATCTATTTTGTTTGATATAAGTATGGCTACTCCAGCTTTCTTTTGATTTCTAGTAACATGATAGATGGTTCTCAGTCCCCTCACTTTCAATTTTGAGGTGTCCTCAGGTATAAAATGAGTCCCTTGTAGACAGCATAGAGACAGATCTTATTTTTTTAATCTATTCTGAAACCCTTTATCTTTTGATAGGAGTACTTAATCCATTTATATTCAGAGTTATTATTGAAACATAAGGATTAAGTGTCATTGTGTTACCTGTAGGCTTCATGCTTGTTGTGATGTCTCTATTCCTTTGTAGTCATTGCAGTGTTCCACTCACAGGGTCCCCCTTATGATCTCTTGTAGAGCTAGTTCAGTGGTCATGAACTCTTTCAGTTATTGTTTGTCTGGGAAAGCCTTTATCTCTCCTTCTTTTCTGAATGACAGCCTTGCTGGATAAAGGACCCTGGGCTGCATATTTTTCCTACTCAGCACATTGAATATTTCCTGCCACTCCTGGCCTGCCATGTCTCAGGGGACAGGTCTGCTGCTACCCTTACGGGTCTATCCTTGTAAGTTAAGGCCTGTTTGTCCCCAGCTGCTTTCATAATTCTCTCTTTATCTTTGTATTTTACCAGTTTCACTATGATAGACTATGGAGAATACCCATTCATGTTAAATCTGAAGGGAGTTCTCTGTGCTTCCTGGATTAGGATGTCAGCCTCCTTCCCAAATCAGAAATATTCTCAGCTATAATTTGTTAAAGTAAATCTTCTACCCCTTTCTCTCTCTTTCCTTATTCCAGAACTCTTATGACATGGATATTATTATGTTTCATTGAACCACTTAGTTCTCATTCTCCCCTTGTGGTCTAGTATTTTTCTTACCTCTCTTTTTCTTGGCTTTATCATTTTTTACCAGGCAGTGAATCAGAGAATCAGAGAAACTGTATGGCTTAATCCAGGGAAAGAGAGAAAGAAGAATGAAGAATAAGGAGATAAAGCAGAGGTGTAAAAAGGGTAGATTAAAATGTTTATCACCTGCCAAGTTGTCCCCCATTGGGCCTCTGGAGGTGTGTCTGTCTCTCCATAGCCCAGATTCCTGGAATTCCCAGTCTTTTGGTCTCAATACTGCTGTATTTGAGAGATGAGAGAACTTTGGGTCCTTCTACTTTTCCACCATGTTAACCCTCATCCCAGAAATTAGAGTCCGTGATTTCTGGTTTTGGATCCTTGTGTCCATGAGGTTGATATTAACCAAAATGTATTAAGAAAAAAAAAAAAGAAAACAAGTTTCAGTGGTAGGGAATGAGATGTTGACTATAACATCGCATGTGTTGAGTTCGAGGTGCCCATAGGGTATCTCAGAGAAAATACCTCACTAAAGTGTAGTTTGAAGATAAAGAAACATGTCTGGTTTAGACTTGCAAACTTTGGGGTTATTATCAGATAACCCCAAATTAAATTAAGAGATTGTTATTCAAGGTCGTTTCATAAATTCTGTATATAAGATTATTATTAGAATTGTAGAAGTCTTCAGGACCTCTCATCCTGTTTGTTCTCACTGAGAGGAACATGTGAACTTGAGCACTCCACGTGATGATTTTTATCAAGAGATTGTTAATATTGTCTTACAAGGCACAAATTAAAGTTTAAAGTCTTTGTAGACTCACTTAAAATGTCTTGGGTGTTATGGATCTTAAAGATAGATTTCAAGACCGCATGCTGTCTATTTGGGGGTGGGTGTGGGGGAATCCATAGTCTCAGCTCATAGCATCCTTTCAAGTTTTGTTCTTTTACTCTTTAAGTGTTGAAAAATTTTTGGGAACAGGTTTATGAATTTAATTTAGAGGATTAAGTTGGATTTATCTCCAAAGAGCAAATGAAGAATAGAAGAATTACATCTTTCCTATTTTTATTCTTATATGAGTTTCTGCACACACCTGCTACACAGAGCAGTACGCACGTGTTTCAAGGGAGTTGAAGTTGATTACAATCAATAAAATTCCAGCCTAACACCCATGCACATTCAGACACACGTATGCATATATGCACATATATGCAAAGGTTTTAGGATCTGGGTTTACAAGTTTGACAGTGTTTCTCTCTTCTCTGAGGGTCTCAAGGATGCAAGGTGATTCTAAGAAGACAATCAAATAACTGAGAGACTTCCTATTTTACTCAAAGGACATAATTCTCACCTCTTTAATTTCCATAATGGAGTATGGATTAGGTTTTTGTATTTAAGTGATTTTAAAACAATAGCCACTTGTGACCAATAAATCAGACATACTGTGACCCAAATTCCTCCCATTTCCACATCTCTGCTTCTACTTGGAAGTAGGGGCCACAGTCCCATTTGGCATGAACCTACCAGGACATTGCTATGAGCAAGTCCTCAAGTCCTGTTTCAATTTCTGCACTTGCACTAGATTCCCTTTAACTGGCCTTTGCAATAGAATAGATTATTTTTATTTTGATTACTATCCATCTGCCTATGCCTCTCATCCACACTCTGGTAACAGATTGGTTTTGTTTATTTTGTGATGCTATCTCAGAAACCTGCCCTTTATTAGAATACAAAATAGCCCTTGCTCCTTGTTTTCTGGAAATAATTAAGGCTTCAGGAATTTGTCCTATAGTGTTAGGTATTCCTTATAATAGCTATAAATATTACATAGTATTTTTAATAGTACAAAATGATCTTAAGATCATTAGCATTGATATTACCTGGAAAAATTTGAGATCCATAGAGTGTCAGATCCCACCCCAAGACAACAGAATCAGATTCTGTATTTTAATAAGACTTTTATATTATAATTGTATGCACATTAAATTTTGAAAAGCACTGCTATGGTGTATGAGCACAGCCTTTGCTAGCTGATGTCTTTCATCACCTTTTCAGCTCTGTTCTCTTCTTCGTTTTGCTTTTAGCAAGTTCTGCCTTATATTACCCATCACTTAGTGATTGAAATATATTAGCAAGGGTTGCCTATGATTGAACTGCCAGACTGTGAATTGCTTTACTCAAACTAAGAAACCTTGTTTTTATCTTACTGCTCTGTAGTATGGTCTTTACTCTTAACATATGAGCATACATCTCTTTTCTAACAATCTGCAAAGTGGTCAGGAAGCTTCACTACACAGCTCTCTGCTTCTCTACTTTCCTACACTTATTGGAATAGTTGATGTTTGTCATCAATTGTTGCTCACTTTGAAACTAGAAACGATCTCAAATATTAGGCATGAAAAGCTTTCCTTAATAGCTGTTGTTTCTGCCTTTTAAATTCATTACTTTCGCAAAAAACTCAGGCATCAAATAGCATGTACATTTTTAGATCTTCTTGGCTCAACACTCTTGCTCTTGTGGAGCCTCAGGTCAAATACTTCACCCCAGTAATTACCTGAAAGATCAACTCCTTGTGTTTGGCAAATGTTTTTGCCATCTGAGACCAATAGCATCTCGAGTCAAGTAGCTCTCCTGACTTATAAACTTGGATAAAACATCACATGACAAGGCATGGCTCGTTTTCTTCTAAGTCGATATATTCCAACCAAAGGTGCTGGCATATATGACCCAAGACTATGAGGGAGTTAAATCCAATTAGGGAGAACTTTGACCAATTGGATAGAAGATGAGAAGAAACTGAGTAGAAATATTATCTTTCTTTTGCGCCCCTTGATGGAACTTTCAAAAGCACAGTTTCTCTATTCATCTTTGGAACAGATTTCTCACAATAAGTATTTGCATGTGAAGAGCTTCTCATTAAGCAAAACTGGTGTGTATATAAGTCACATTGTTTCATTTCCTTTTTGTCTCTTCCCCCCTAGAACTCTACCTTCAAATAAATGTCTAATAGTTAACCCTTGCCACAGTGTCTGTTTTTTTTTCCATAATATTTTATTGTCAAATTGATTTCCATACAACACCCAGTGCTCTTCTCCTTAAGTGCCCTCCACCATCACCACCACCTCTTTTCCCCCCTCCCCCTTCCCCTTCAACTCTCAGTTCATTTTCAGCATTCAATAGTCTCTCAAGTTTTGCATCCCTCTCTCTCCCCAACTCTCTCTCCCTCCTCTGCTCCCCCTGGTTCTCCATTAGGTCTCTCCTGTTTTCCTGCTAGACCTATGAGTGCAAACAT